>CP053460.1:94302144-94587515 GCA_022644695.1 Cenchrus purpureus
ATGTTTAGTTAGCGGGTAGAATCGCGGGCATAGCGGAGGCTGCATGCTGTGCGCCGTGACCGCGTCCTGGGTGGTTCCCCCCGCCATGGTGAGTGCGCCGTGCATGTCGCACGGGTGCCGCAAGATAAGGCACACCGTGCAGCGGCTGATCGTGGCGGGGAATGCGGATCACGTTCCTGGTTTAAGAACACGAAATGCATCAAAAAAAGCTGCGCCATTGCAGTGAAACGACTTGGTCTATTGCTTGCCCTCTTTGCGCTCCAGAGCTCGCCGTAGATGTTCTAGCCGGATTACCACTGGGACCGCGTCGTTGCCGAGCTCCTCGCCGGAGTTCGGTTCCAACATTGTGGTATCAGAGCCGGTTCATGTTCTACGACGGCTCCGTGAGTCCACCGAAGCCGCCACCGAGAAAGAAGTTCGTCGTCCCTCGCCACCGGACACCGGAGAAGAAGATGGGAGACGGAACTAGCAGCGGCGGCCACGTCATCAAGGAATCTTCCCTGATGTGGCCGATGCTGACGCGGGACAACTACACCGAGTGGGCTATGATTATGCAGTGCAATCTCGAAGCATTGGAGATGGGGTGATCGATCCTGGAACCCATGTGAAGAGGGCGCATGATCGTCAAGCCATGAGCTTGTTGCTGCGTTCCGTGCCGAAGGAGATGTGGCAGATGCTCGGTCGACACAAGACAGTGAAGGAAGCCTGGGAAGCGGTGCAGACGATGCGTGTGGGTGCCGATCAGGTGAAGGAGGTGAATGCCCAGAAGATGCTGAAAGAGTTCGAGAACATCGCGTTCAAGGATGGGGAGTCAGTGGAAGATTTTGGTATGAGAATCGCCAACCTCGTCGGGAATTTGCAGACTCTTGGTGAGATAATTGAGGATGTTCGTGTGATCAAGAAATTCTTGCACGTAGTGCCTCCTCGTTTCACTCAAGTAGCTGTCAATATTGAGATGTTCTGCGATCTGAAGAAGCTCACCATCGATGGGCTCGTCGGGCGGCTGCGCGCGGCGGAGGATCGCCTAGAGGAGACTGTTGACAAAGTTGTTGACAAGACAGGGCGGCTGCTGTTGGCTGAGGACGAGTGGTTGGAGAAACACAAGCACCGATTCCATCCCGTGCACAAGCCGGCGACGGGGGGAAGTTCTGGTGGCGGGTCCTCAAAGGCAAAGGCAGCGTGCGTGGCGGCGCGGGGCAGGTTGAACTGACCTCCGAGGGCACGCCGAGAAGGAAAGGCCGGTGTCGCAACTGCGGCATCTATGGTCACTGGGCGGAGGATTGCAAGCGCCCTAAGAAGGAGAAGAAGAAGGACGGGGGGCAGCCGGAGGCAAATGTTGCCATCGGTGCGGACGACCGGCGCTACGTCAAGGCGGCTGCTGACGTCGTGCATGGGCCACACTACGTTCATCTTTCAGAAAAGGTAGTACCTATGGATGTCCCTGATGGTCAGTGGGTACTGGACACTGGGGCCAGCAACCATATGACAGGCTCAAGAGTGATGCTGTCACAGCTCGATGAAGGGGTTCGTGGTTCAGTCCGTTTTGGAGATGGATCACGCGTTCAAATCCAAGGTATGGGTTCTGTGGTGATGCAAGATCGCCACAAAGGTCACAAAGTTCTAACTGATGTTTATTATATTCCTGCATTGAGAAGCAATATCATTAGCTTGGGTCAGTTAGAAGAAAAAGGTTTTAAGTATGTTGGTGAAAATGGGAGAATATGTGTGTTTGATCAGGAAAGAACACTGTTAATCTCAGCACCTAGAGTTGGCAATTGGTTGTACAGCTAAGTTTGATTTAGTCCCTCCTGTGTGTTTATTGTCTCAAACTGAAGATGAGTCTTGGAAGTGGCATGCTAGGTTTGGACATTTGAACTTTAGAGCTCTAAATGATCTGAGTACTAAGAGCATGGTGATTGGGTTGCCAACTGTAACTAGAGTTGAGAAAGTCTGTGATGGTTGTGTCCTAGGAAAACAGCACAGAGCTCCATTTCCAAAAGTATCAAGTTATAAAGCAGAAAAGGTGTTGGAACTTGTACATGCAGATCTATGTGGGCATATTACTCCTAAGTCATTAGGGGGTGCATCCTATTTCTTGCTAGTAGTTGATGATTGCAGCAGGTATATGTGGGTGGAGATGCTCAGGTCAAAGGATCAGGCTCTTGAGTGTTTCAAGAAGATCAAACTCAGAGCTGAATCAGAGTCTGATGGCAAGCTCAAAGCACTGAGAACAGATAGGGGGGGGATGAGTTCAATTCCAATCTGTTTTCAGTTTTCTGCAGTGATGGTGGAATCAAGCATTACACTACCACTCCCTATACTCCACAGCGAAATGGGGTTGTGGAGAGAAGAAATCAAATAGTGGTGGAGATGGCTAGGTGTATGCTCAAGAGTATGAGAGTTCCATCAGAATTGTGGGGTGAAGCAGTATGTACTGCAGTCTATGTGTTGAACAGGTGTCCTACAAAATGCCTGAACAACAAGACCCCATATGAAGCTTGGCATGGGAGAAAGCCAACTGTAAGTCACTTAAGAACCTTTGGTTGTGTTGCACATGTGAAGAAAGTTGGGCCAGGACTGGATAAATTGTCTGACAGATCAAGAAAACTTGTTTTCATTGGCTATGAATCTGGGACAAAAGGCTACAGATTCTTGGATCCTGCCACTAACAAGTTTGTGGTGAGTAGGGATGTGATCTTTGAAGAAAATGTACCTTGGGACTGGAACAACATGGATGGCAACACAGATGTAGTGTCAGATGGTTTTGTTGTACACTATGATACTATTGACAGAAATTCGACAATAGAGCAATTGGGAGAGCAGCCAACAACAGTTGATGGGCAGGAAGGTGTTGTGGCTCCTAATGAAGTAGCACCTAACTCTCCAAACACACCAGTATCAAGTCAAGCACAGAATCAAGGGTGGATGACACCACCTGGTCAGAATTCAGGAAGTTCAGAAGAAGGTCCTGTCAGACTCAAGACTCTAACAGATTTATTTGATTCAACAGAAGAAGTTCTTGACTATGAGTACAGTGGTGTTTGCATGCTTGCAGCAGATGAGCCAGCCAATGTTGAGCAAGCTCTAGAGGAGACCTGTTGGAAAGATGCTATGCGGGCAGAACTGGAGGCAATTGTTCAGAACAATACCTGGGAGTTTTCTGATTTGCCCAAGGATCACAAGGCAATTGGACTCAAGTGGGTGTTTAAGGTGAAAAGGGATCCTGCTGGAAATATTGTTAAGCATAAAGCAAGGTTGGTTGTGAAGGGATATGCACAAGTTCATGGAGTGGACTATGATGAAGAGCTAGAATGGAGACAGTGAGGTTGCTGTTAGCCCTAGCTGCACAGGGTGAGTGGGAAGTCCATCATATGGATGTCAAATCTGCTTTCTTGAATGGAGATTTGAAGGAAGATGTGTATGTACAACAGCCACCTGGTTTTGTTGATCCTAGAGCACCTAGAAGAGTTCTGAAACTCAAGAAGGCCTTGTATGGCCTCAAACAGGCTCCAAGAGCCTGGAATGACAGGCTGGACCTAGAGCTGAGCAGGCTGGGGTTTAGAAGAAGTGTTGAAGAGCATGCTGTGTACAAGAGAGGATCAGGGAGTTCTTTGCTCTTGGTAGGGGTCTATGTTGATGACCTAATCATCTGTGGGCCAGACAAGAATGTTATTGTCAAGTTCAAGCAACAGATGAAAGAAAGCTTCAGTATGAGTGATCTGGGACTATTGAGTTACTATCTGGGCCTAGAAGTCAAGTAGAAGCCTGGAGAGATCACCATAAGTCAGAGTGCATATGCTAAGAAAATTGTTGATATTTCTGGAATGAAAGGATGCAATCCTGTGGATACCCCAATGGAGCAGCATGTCAACCTGTTGCCAGGCAAACCTGAGTTGGTGTCCAATGCAACAAAATATAGAAGTTTGGTGGGCAGTCTTAGGTACTTGGTGAATTCTAGACCTGATCTTGCCTTTGCTGTTGGATTGGTGAGTAGGTTCATGGAGACACCTAACTCTGAACACTGGAGTGCCATCAAGAGAATTGTGAGATATGTTGCAGGTGAACCATCGAGCTAGGCTGCAGATTTGTGAAGGGTTTGCACTCAGAGTTGACTGGTTTCACTGACAGTGACCATGCAGGTGATTTAGAGAAGAGAAAGAGCACATCTGGTGTTTTGTTCTTCCTAGGAGGAAATGCAGTCACTTGGAGTTCACAGAAATAGAGGGTGGTTGCCTTATCGTCTTGTGAATCTGGGTACATTGCAGCCGCAAGTGGTGCTTGTGGTTGTTGGTAGATCTTGTAGGGGTGATGTGAAGAAGTTCACTCGCTAATTGACAATAGGTCACCAAGAACTGAGTAAGAATCCAGTGTTCCATGAAAGATACAATCATATCGACACTCATTACCACTTCATCAGAGAGTGTGTCGCAGATGGTAAAGTGGAGGTGAAGCATGTCGATCGACGATGATCAACTAGGCGATATCTTGACCAAGGCACTTGGCGGTAAGGTTCATTGAGCCGAGGAGGCAGCTTGGCGTCGTCAGAGTTTGACAGATTAGGGGGTGAAATGTTGCACCCGATCAACATGTAATTGTGTCAAACACTTGTATCCACATGTAGGTGCATTAGGTGTGTGTTTAGTTTGTTCACAAACATGTTTAGTTAGCGCGAGAATCGTGGGCATAGCGGAGGCTGCACGCTGTGCGCCGTGACCGCGTCCTGGGTGGTTCCCTCCCGCCATGGTGAGTGCGCCGTGCATGTCGCACGGGTGCCGCAAGATAAGGCACACCGTGCAGCGGCTGATCGTGGCGGGGAATGCGGATCACGTTCCTGGTTTAAGAACACGAAATGCATCAGAAAAAAGCTGCGCCATTGCAGTGAAACGACTTGGTCTATTGCTTGCCCTCTTTGCGCTCCAGAGCTCGCCGTAGATGTTCTAGCTGCCGCGGTTACCACCTGCCGGGACCGCGTCGTTGCCGAGCTCCTCGCCGGAGTTCGGTTGCAACAAAGGTGGCACTACGTGAAAACCTCAAATAGGTCACACAACATTTGTAATGGGCCCTTAACACCCGTTACATGCACCCACATCTGTAACGGTTGTTACTTGGCGCCATTCTGGATAAGCGCAGACGCGACCCCTGTGGTTGGCCTCAACGCCTTACCAATGTGGACTTCTGGTAACGGTCTTCTTAAACGCCCATTACATGAATTCTTTGTAACGGACGTTAAATAGAGCCCGTTACACAAGTTAAACCTATCGGTAACGAGCTCGTAAAGTCCGTTACTGAGCAATGCCCTATCGGTAACGGGTTGTTTAAGTCTGTTACTGATCACTCCGTATTGGTAACGTGCTATAAAGTTCGTTACCGATGAGCATTTGACGCCCGTTACTAGTTTGAGAGCCCAATAATTAAAGTCTGAGAGCACTCTTCACTGCCGTGAAGTGGGAGCGCGGCGGCAGTGAACAAATGAGACGGAGGTTTGTTAATCATCGCCTCCTTTGAGTGTCCTCATTGAGTGTCAACTCCATCTCTCATTGCTTCCATTTCGACATACAGGCACAATCAACACACATATCTTCTGAGACAAAATAGACATCATAAGAGAGATAACTTGTCCACAAAGATGAAGATAACTTGTCCACAGGAATAAAGATAATTATTACAAAAGGTTAACTTGTCCATATATCAGGCTAGGACTTAACTTGTCCATCACATTATTTACTATGGTCGTGCTATCTGACCATACACATCAACAAAGGCATGCCCCTTGAACATCCACAAAAGTATGGCTACGACCGCACATCAACAAGCTTGAACTAGATCATGCCCCATCAAGATTGGCTCTTTTGCACCTCTTCAAAGCAACCAAGGATTCTAGAAGCCCTTCGAGCGCACCTTCAATGGGCTCGAGATTTTGTTCGAGTATACTTGTACCTCCTTATGTGCTTAGCCTTTTGATGAGGATGTTCACTTCTTCGTGATTTTTCAAACTCTTTCACATAATCCCGACATTAAGGTTTAGAAGTAACTCAAGCTCGCTTTCATGACTCAAAGAGTTTTGCTGAAACAGGGTTAACCATGGTATAAGAATAACATAGTTAATTCAGAACTAATTTGCCTCGAACTTGGAGCGATAGGAACAGTCATAGGAAAATTATATAAGAACTTGAAAATTATCCTAGGCTTCATAGCGGGGTGTGACAAGTAAAAGCGAGTAACTTAGTTCGAATTGATTTGCCTCGAACTTGGTATAAGATCATGACAAGCATGGAAGACATCATCATAGGCACTAATTAACTTTATGAAGCTCAAGCTCAAGCTACCTTAAGCTCCATCTATAGAACAAGTAAAAGCGTGAGATTGAGAGAAACTTGCCTCGCCGTCATGGTCGTTGCAGTCGAGATGAGGTCCTCTACACCTTCTTCGCTCCCTCGACACCTCTTCGTAGTTGCCGGACACTTGTGCTCGCAAATGTGCAGGCCCCTCACCCGCCCACTTGCCCCTTAAGACGCTCCTCCTTGCCGCTTGGCCCTCGTCGAATCAGAGAGGATCCATCCGAGACCCTCGTCTCGGCATTGGGTTCACTCCACCGCCGCTTGGCCCCTCTTTGGCGCCATCGTCGTCTCCCTCTTTGCCGCCATCCGCCAAGGCGCCGCGGATCGATTGCGGCACTGCCTGCGTTCGATTCTCCTCGATCCCGTGCGGGGTCGTCCATTGCTGGCCTCGCCGGCGCTCGCCGTCTCTGTCTCCACGCCTCCTCTCACGCCTCCTCTGCGCTTTTTTTTCAAGGAAAGTGCTGCGCTTATCCATTCGGAAAGAAGAAGGGGGCGGTTGAATATTCATTTTGCAAAATGGATACTCCTTTCGTCCCAAAATATTTACACCCTTTGACTTTTACAAATCACATTTGACCATTCGTCTTATTCAAAAAATTGTGAAAATGTAAAAATAATTATGATATACTTAAAATATATATTATGATAAAACATGTCATAGTAAAATAAATAATACTTTCACAATTTTTTCAAATAAGACGAATGGTCAAACGTGAAGCACGGAAGTCAACAAGTGTAAATATTTGGGATGGAGGGAGAATCAACCGACAGGTTAGCAAACCCGAGTCGCTTTGTTGGCTGGTGCGCGGGCGGGCAATGGTTACCTTCTTTATACTAGGCTGCTAACGCTTTTTTTTGAAATGACACTTAATTGCTTCCCTCAAAAATTAGGGCCCATAAAGCAGCACCTAAAATTAATAAAAATACGAACAATTCATAGTTTTTAAGAATCGAACAACTCATAGGAGTAGTTGGTCATTTGGTATTTTGAATAAAATATGAACAAATACACGTCTCCTTGTGACCACATAACTCTTTGTGGCCAAGAGCTCTCGAGGACACGGGTTCCGAGGCACGTGACGCCGCTGACGGTTCGCCGTCTTGTCAATATAAATCCCTCGGCCAAGAACTTCGTCCAACCGCGGCACCAAGAAAACCCCAAAGACCACCGTCTCCGATCACCAAGAAGTGAATCCAAGAGCTTCTTCTTCCTCAAGCGCGCATGGCATCATCAGCGAGCCATCCAGAAGCGGGGAGGGAGGAGGTGCCGCCGCCGCCGAGCCCGAGAAGGTGCGCCGCCCGCCGCCGAGCAGGAGGTGCCGCCGCCCTCCCGAGCTCGAGAAGGTGAAGCCGCCCGCCCGCCGAGGTGAAGCCGCCCGAGGAGGTGAAGCCGCCCGCCCAAGGAGGTGAAGCCGCCCGGCGCAGGTGGCGTTGCACTGTGGCGGTCGTTCTGCACTAAATGCCGAAAGCCACTTGGTCGTGAACTTGTTCCACGAGGCTTCGTGAAGCTTGAAAGGTGGCCGTTCATCTCGGGGTCCCAAAGACCCGGTCATCCGCTGCAGATGACCGTGAAGGATTACGCCTTCAAGATCAATGTCTTGGTTGGGGACAGAGAGAGTGCTCGCCCGTCGGCGACAACGGCGGTGACGATGGCGACCTCGGCGTCTCTCCCGGCTCCGCCCGACTCCGACTCGACGGTGGGGCTCCTCCGTGGCGACTACTCCGCTAATTAATTTGTTCCTCTGTTAATGTGTTCTTCCGGTGCTTGTTGAACTTGTGATGGACTAGTAGATCCTTTGTTAATATGTTCCTCCTGTGTGTATGTTGAACTTGTGATGAACTAGTAGATGTAAGAGACGCGGAAGATCTCCTATTTTGGAAGGCATTGCAATGTCTATGGCAGCTTACAATGAATTGCAATGTGTATGCCAAGTTTGTTACTGTTTGTGTCATTATATGGCAGCTGTTCACAATGAATTGCAATGTGTATATATGCGAGTTATGCCGAAGTTTGTTACTCGCTTTGTGTTAATAATCCGCATTTCCTTTGCCTCGTGCTGCAATGAAATGTCAGCACAGATGAATTGATGAATTTTGTGATGTGTGACACATTAAGATTTGTGACCCAATTGTCATTCCATCCATTCTTCATTCATACATTTAAGTTTGTCATATGTGACAAATTTTTCATTCTTCATCCACAGATGAAGCAAAAGCACCACTTTTAACATCAAATTACTTCTTGCGCATACATCCCGATGAAACATCCAAATACTACACAAACAACCACAATAATCAAGTTCATCTTCCATCACATTGTCCATCTTCTCCTCCAGTGCTTTCTTCCTCTGCTTGTCCTCTAGTGCTTGCCTCTGCTCGCTCCCAATTTGACATTCCACTGAATCAACTACTTCATCGACCGCGTCCGCCCGATTCGGCCGAAAAACAATGACGCCAAAGACATCCTTGATGTCGGAGATACTCCTTGTGGAAACGATAAAATCCACAATTCTTGGTGTCTGCAGAATCAAAAGCACATAAGAACCCTAACTCGATTTGGGAGACACTGACAGACTACTCACCGAGTTCCTTGCACACTTGAAATAAAGACAACCGTGGTTTCACCTTCTTCTGCCCGCCCCTCCACCACCCGAGCCATACCACAGTCGCAAGGGACCGTGGAAAGCCGCTTAGCTCACCGACCGGATCCAAGCCGATCGCTCGCCGCGTGCACCTCAGACGAATTGGCGTGCACGACATATGCGTGACGGCGGGGAAAGGCAGGCGGGCGGCGTGGTGGAGCTCAGATCGGGAAGAAGAAGGGGCGGTGGGGCGGATGCATATTCATTCAAGGGGCATTTCGACAATGGAGCACTTGTTGGCGGCGATGGTTATGTACCACCATCGGGCGGATGCGGCCGGGGCATTCGGACAATGGAGCACTTGTTGGCGGCGATGGTTAGTCTACCCGCATCGCCTTTGTGGGTTGGGTAGGCTACGGTTATCTTTTTATATAGGCTTACGTGACCGACACGTGGGCGGCACTATTTTTACGAATTGAAACTTGCTTCCCTCAAATATTATACCCCATAAACAGCACCAAAAATTAAAAAAATACGAACAATTCATAGTTGGTAATTTAGTATTTGAATAAAATATCAATCCACACTTGTCTAACCAAATTTCTTAAAATTAGATTTTTATCTCTTGTTTATATAATAATTATAATAACGTCTTAGTGTGTTCTAAAAATTCTACAAATTGACTTGGCAACATAATTTAAGTCCCTAAGCTTGTCTACAAAAATTCAAATGGTTTCGAAAACGGAAGATTATACTTGTGTACAAATGTCTACATCTCTCACATAGTTTCTTAGAATGTTACTTCAACATTGAAATTTTCCACACTTTAAAACATATTCGAACTCATGCATTTGAAATTTTAACATAACCTTATGTTCACCATAAGATTACGAAATACAAAGTTTTATTAGTAATGGTTGTGTAAAACAAATATTATTTATAGTTGTACTTATAAGGAACAATATAAGGTGTATAAACAACATCCAAGAAATGGAATTACATAAAAATGTCATAAATGAATAGATGTTGATTTTAGAAAAATTCAGAAACAAATATCATCAAATTTGGATTACGGTTGATGGAGAAATACGTGATACAAAATTTGATTGCAGATTAAAAGGGAAAAGCAAACTGTTCTTCATTCGAATAGACTGGCGCCGCCTTCATTGGCGACGGTGGTTGTTAATCATCGTATCATTTGCATCCGAACCTTTTAATAAACGCCCGCCCGCCTTCCGCCTTCTATCCCGGCTCGCCCGCCTTCCTTGTCTCCGTCATGACCTCGTCTCCGCGGGTATGGCCCGCGACTCTAGGGAGGTTACGCAAGGAGGAGGCCCCGGCCACGCCCCCCGTCTTCCTCGGTCTTGTCCGCCGCCGCGCCAAGAGAGTGAGGTTCGCGGTGATGAAGAGGAGCCGTAGCGTCAGCCGCCGCCCGTCGTCTTCCTCGGCGCTCCATGGAAGAGGCCGGTTCTCGTCGGCCGGGAGGAAGCCGCACGCAGCGCAAGGGCCAAGATGGCGGACTCCAGCGATGCCCGCCATGGAGAAGCAGGGTTTTTTTCCTCAACGCGAAGGAAGAAGTGGTCCACGCGCATTGAGGTGAGGGTGGACTCCTCCTGACGACCCGGTAAGAGTGGTCTGGTAGACCTCATCTCCTCGGTGACGACTCCGGCAACAACTCCGGCTGACGATTCAAGACCATGAGGCAAGTTCTGAAACCATCACGCACGATTTGTCCTTGTACCTTCACATCTTCACTGATCAATTGTTCTAATGCATCAATTTCCATTTGTTGTAGGAAGTTGTTGCACATGACATTGACAGGTTTGGACCGAAATCAACAAGCTCAAGGAATCGGTGAAGAAGCGAGGCAAGTTTTGAAACCGATTAGAGCTAAAAGCGCTTTCTTGTAAATTACAAGCTGTTATGATGCTTGCATCAATATAATTTTCCTTTGTTTTGGACCGTCTTTGTTACTCGGGATGACATTGACTACATCTGGAAAGGAATCGACAAGCAAGATGAGCAACTTAAAGACGCACAAAAGAGGCAGGAGATTGAACTTCTAAAGAAGAATCTGAGTCAAGAAAGAGTTGCAAAACTAGAGACAAGGCTAGTTGAACTTGAGGCATCGACAAAAGAAGCCATCTAGCTAGCTAACTAGTTCCCTTGCAGCAACAATCTAGTTTGGTGATGCGCCCAGATGATCTTATTTTGGTGATGTGCCTCACTGATGCATGTCGATGTGAATATGTTTGTTATGAGTTAGTTTGCTTGGTGATGTGAACTTGTGATGCATGTCATATGTGAACATGTGATGCTATATCATGACCACACTTGTTTAACTAAATTTCTTAAAATTAGATTTTTTTTATCTCATGTTTATGATATACTATACTAGTAGCAGTAGTCTTGCATTTGACTACATTACTCGTTTTAAGGCCCACACAAGCCCACTCACGCTAGGTTAGTAGGGAAGGACGCCTCCCTCATGCGCTCTCCTCCCACTCTCGCCGCCGCTTTCTCGCCTTCGTCCCCTCACCTCCCCCACGCGCGACGCACGCTACACCCCTTGAGACGCACGCCACACCACGCGCTCGGCGCGCGCACCACACCTCGGCGGTGAGATCCGGAGGAGGAGGGACCCAGCCGGCGGCGGCGCGGCGATGATGACTAGAGGAGGGATCCGCGGCACGGCGATGGCGACAACTAGGAGGAGGAGGAGGATCCACCCATGAGGTCGACGCGAGGCGAGGACGGGCGGCGGCAGGCGGCAGGAGTAGAGATCCCTCGCTCCGGCGGCGAAGGTCAATGGCGAATCTAGGATTTGAGTTTATGGTATGCAGCTCTAAAAATGTCTTATACAATTCGGTAAATGCATTCTACCAACTCGGTAATAATTGTAAAATTAACAACAAATCAGAAATAACGTAATTTGGTATATTTGCTCGAGTTTATGGAATTAGGCCAAGCGCTTTTACACACATGCGTTCGGATAATCAAGTATACAACATATGCGTGCGTATGGTTTTCTTTTTATATAAATGCGTATAAATATACTTGTAATTGTGGGAATTGCAGGGTATGCCGTGGCTCCTTTGTATAAGTACATGTGGACATACTTACATACTTAGCATTTCCCTTTAGATTGACTCTTATATTTGGTTTTGCTCTTGTTCCTATGTACATCGCACATTCTCTCCAAGTTGAATAAGTACCTCATCGACCGAGGCACTGCATCTTGCTCTTTAAAATGGTATGGTCGCTTTGCCTGAACTAATTTTTTGGTTACTGAATTTTCCATTTATGTTAATGGTTTACCAAGAACCAATGATATTACAAGGGCTAAAGTAGTTCTTGTAATTCCCTTGACTATTAATTCACGGGATAAACCGGACGAGGACTATAGACACCGGGCCACAAGATGAAGAAGAGGGTTATGGCAGCTTTGCTAGTGCACAACAAGACCAGTGGGTGGGGCTCAGGCAAGGCGGAGCGCCAAGGACATCCACAAAGTGGCCAAGTGACACAATGATAGTCACCGAGGTCGACATAGTGGGGATGCGGTACCATTGACTCAAAAGCGCAAGTTCAGGGCGCTTGCGGGGCTCGTTGCTAGACAAAAGATACCTTTGAACTTGCCAGAAATCAAAGAACTAAGCAATGATGAAAAGAGGGACTTGTTTGATAAGCATGTGCAGAAACACTTGAAGTTCGGGAAGGCGAAACCAGGCATTCAAGCTTTTCTCGGAAGACGGCACCCAAGGCATGGAGACAATTCGATTTCAGCTTAGGCGAGATTTTATCGAGAAAAGGACTTGAGCCATTTACAAGGCACCCGTTTATTGTCCGGAGCGATTGGAAGGAGTTCATGAAACAGGAGGAAACCGAGCAAGCCTCATCTGCTAGTGTCAAGTTCAAAGAACTCCGAAGCCGGAATACAAGCGAGCACAACATGGGTCGGTGGTTATCTTTGTGAAACTAGAACAATGGGAGGAAGAGGATGCATAATTAGTTGGTATCCCCAACCCATATGACGCCTACCCTGACGATCGTTCCAAGAATTGGCTACGAGCAAGGAGTAAGCTAGTGATTAAAGACCGTGTTGCCGTGATAGTGTTCAACAGCGAAAAAATTGGCTGCGGACATCAAGGAGAAGATTGCATGTGCGAATCTTGAGGAATGGCGAGGCGAGAGGAGTATGATGTGCTAAGTCAGTGCTTGGGCCGCCCTGAACAACCAGGTCGTGTGCGTGGTGTCTCCAGCTACCAGGGCTGGAAGTATGCATGGCCTCAAAGACGTCGAGATGTACAGGAAGAGGAAGAGGGCGAAGACCGACACACATCGTTGATGGAAAAGATAAAGGAACAAATCAAGCAAGAACTGGTGGTGAGATGCGAGATCACGAGAACATGCGATCAGAGGTGGTGTTGTCACCAGATGGTGTTGTCACCAATGTCCAATCGCACAAGCCCTTCACCCGCCACCGAAGAGCGGTTGTGCGTCCGCGAGATAATGTAGGTTTGATCGATGGCGCTGCAGAGTTGGCGACGGAGGTGTTGTGATGATCGTACACGAAGACCTTATAGGCATGTTGGTGAACCCACACACGGTGGCCTATGGATCACGTGGAGGGCTTCAATGTGAGGCTGCAATTGGTCTTGTTCATCCGGAGGAGACTACGCTACAAACAGTCCGATTCATGAAGACCGTGTTGTGGTTGAAGTGCTCACAGTATATACTATCTTTGCGGATGAACTGTTGGAATACCCTCCTAATGACGAGGTGATGAAACTTCGGACAAGTTGAAGGAGAGGTTACGTGGAGAAGGTGTCGGATTGACATCAAAGGAGCACCAACAGTTCCTTCCTCACATGGTTCCCACATCCTCCTCCTCCTCCTCCTCCTCAATCCCCACATCACATCGCCCATCGGACCTCCTCCTCGTCGAAAAACTTGCATCCCCACCTCCTCGCCATCCCGAAAACACAAAAACTTGCATCCCCACATCCGAGATACACCAAATATTCCATCCCCACCTACTCCTAGTCCTCAAAACAGAAAACTTGCATCCATCATGGGGTCCGAAAAACGGATGGAGTCCCCGAACACAAGACTTCAAAACGGATAGGAATTTGTCGATTCAGTTCAGACGATTTACGACTCACTGATTTCACCAGATCCCATTCGCCCTGAAAGAGACAGCCAACCTGCAATCCAAGGTCAATTCGGTGATCATTTCGCACGATATTAGAGAATTCACGATTTGTACAAAATCAGCATTACTTCTTCACGAATATTTCCATGTTACGAAGCAGACTTTCCGCCCTGAAGTACACTCACGAAAACATTCACAAATTTAGTACTTTGACGTTTCGAGGGTGAACGGTTTTTGCCCAATTCCCCAACACTAGCCCCTGGGAAGCGGGTTGACTCCGACGATCCGATTCCACGAACAAAACCTCAATTTAAAAACGCCACCCTAACGCCCGGAGTGGACACGTCCCCGAAACTCGCAATGGTCATATCGAGGCGGTTTCTCAGGGCTACCCCCCTTCCTTCCTATAAATAGACGGTGGGCGCCGTAAGTATTTTTTACCGTTCCGTCGCTTTCTTCGAAAGGCTCATAGCATTTTCGCTGAAGAACTCTTCACCCGAGGACATCCGAAGTTCGGCAATTTCTTTTGTTTTCTAAGGTATTATCTTCTTCTTTTAAGTTTTCATTTTTATGTTTATGATTTCGTAAATCTTATCTTCTTACGATTTGTCTTACATTCTTTGTTTTCACTATTCTTAAGTAGGTGGCTCGTACAAAGAGTACTACTAGACCGATGACTTCAGAAGAGTTAGCCGCTGCTGGACTTTCGCCGAACAGAGAAGAAATTCACGACTCTGGCAGTCGTGAAGATGGGAAGTTAGATCTGAAGACAAGTCTGATGGCGAAGAGGATCTTGCATATGTCGATGCTGATCCAAATGAACTTGTCGCTGCAAAGAGTGCAAAATCCTATCCCCCGGCTTTCGTGTTTGGTGAATCAAAAGTTACTTCAGATCTCATTAAGGAATATGAGGCAGCCGGATTCTTTCCTGTTGGTGATGCTTGCGCCCCTTCTGATGAGCAAGTCCCTACTCCCGAAGCCAATGAAGTTGTTGTATTTCAGGACTTCTTTACATGTGGGCTTAGGTTCCCCTGCGATCCTATTATGCCTTCTATTCTGGAGAGATTTTCTGTGAAGATTCATCAGCTATCACCGAACTCTTTCTTAGAACTTTCGAAGTTCTTTTGGATTATGAAGACCTTCAAGTGTACCTTCGGCACTGATATATTCGCCCGTTTGTTTGAACTTGTTATTGAGAAAGACATCCTCAAACTCGATGATGGTCAGTACTATGAGGCACACTACGCGTGTTGTACCTTCAACACCCGCAGGCAGAATTCACGAAAAGGTCTTACTCGAATTCAACTCGCTCCCTGCTGCAAGACCAACTTCTCCAAAGATTGGAGTTCATATTGGTTCTACGTGAAGGTCGACATGTCCAAGATTCCTGGCTACACTGGGCCGGCCTACCCTCTCTACTCGCCTATAGAGGCGGTAACTGCCACTTGCACTGCCCCATACAACCATCGAGCAGTTGGTTTCAAGAATTGTGAAAATGCTTTCTTTCTGGCCAGCACGATTCTTGGTGGTCGCGACGTTATTGAGGAGTTCGTCGCAGCGGGAGTTTGGCCGATATCCCATGGCTGGGCTCCTACTAGAATTGTTGCTTTGAGCGTGGACTGGGCAACATAGCAAGTGCCGTTTCCCCGATTTGATCTTCGACTGAAGGAGGGCCAGAGTGTTGAAGAGTTTATTGATGAAGTGGAGAAGAAGGTGGACGCGATGATTAGCGAATCTACTTTAAATGAATACAAGGCTTACAAGAATCTCGTGAAACACAAGAAGAGAGTCTGTGTGTGGACAAGAAGGCTCCACCAAGGTCAGAGTTAGCTGCTGCACCTCCCAAAGCTCCTCAAGAAAATCCTCGAAGAAAGGGAAGAGCGATCGGGCGACACTTCTCCCACGTCATTCCGAAAACCAAATCTCTAGAATCAAGCAAGCGGAAACGCAAGGCATCTGAAGGTGTTTCGGATGCTGAGATTCAAGCAGCTTCGAGCCTTGCTCAACTAGGCCAGAAGAAAGCCAAGAAAGCTATTAAGAAGGTTGTTGTTTCCACTGTTCGTCGCGTTCCTTCTGCATTCTCAGATGACAAGATGGCCGACGATCTACGCCCAACAGGTTTTTCTTCTTGTTTATGGTGTGACTTGAGATTCAATATTCGCCGCCACTGACTTCGTTCAAACGAATTAGTCGATGTTGAATCTTTTTCAGATGATGTTGCCGAAGTTCAGAAGGACGTCACCGATGCTGTTGCTGCTACTGATGCTGAGGGTACAACCTCCCAAGTCTCTGCCCTCAAAGATAGAGCCTCTCCCGAATTCACTGAAGACTTGGAGAGGACTGTGCAAAGAAGGGAAGATCCTATTGAAAACCTTCCCGTGGTTGAAACACGCGAAGAACTTCCAGAAGGCCAGGACCCTTCTCCCTCGGTTGCTGCCTTCAACGAGAGTTTTGGTACGTCCTATAGGGGAGAACTGTTAAGTGTTAGTCGTGAGATGGCTGTTGCGGGAGGTGGTGCATCTAAGCTTTTGTTGTTATGGAATTCGTCTGAATACGTGGACGAAACAGGAGGGGAGGCTTCCAAGAAGAAGAAATCTCGACTGACTGGCGACCCATCGTCCGCTTCTAAAAAACATGCCTCTGTCGAGAAACATGTTTTCTTCACTGCTCGTAAATCTTTGATGATTTCCAAGCCCACTCAGGAAATTCCCTTAGTAAAGATGAATCCGGCAGGTTTGTGTGTTTTTTCACGTCTCTTGCATTCTTAAGACTTCATTATGCTTCTTTGAGATTTTGTTACTTAGACGTTGTGTTTTTCGCAGTTTTTGAGGAGAACACCCGAAAGCTCTCATCTTCGGAGCTTGCCAGCTTTCAGAAAACCTACGACTTGAAAGCATCGATTGTTGGTAAGGTGATCTCTCAGCGACTTCTTGAGAACGATGAAACTATCAAGAAGCTTTCTAGCGATTCTGAGAGGCTAAAACGAGATCTTGACAAGGCTCACACTTCGAGCGCTGAGTTAGAGCAGCGTATCTCCGAACTCGTCGACTCTCTGAACAAGTGTCGAGATGAAAAGAATACTGCTGAAGCTGCCCTTCAAGATTCGCAGAAAGAGCTGGAAAAGCTGAAGAAGACTCACGAGGATGATCTTACATTGATCGAGAATCTTCGCCAGGATTCAGATAGAAATGCCAAGACTATTGATGAGCTTCGTGCTAGCAAGACCGAGCTTTCAACAAGGAACTCGGATCTTGCGAAGACTTTGAGCAGTAAGGAGCAGAAAATTCAAGATCTTGAAAAGGCGTTATCTGAACGAAGTGAAGCCTCAGGACAAGAAATTGATGAGATTAAGGAAAAACTGAAGCTCTTGTTCGAGGAATACAGAAAAGCCTTTAGAGACTTCGGTGTTCGCCCTGGTCCCCTTCCTGACAGTGAAGAAATCTCTGATCTTATGGACTGGATTGAGGCTGAATTCAAGGCTCTTCCCGGCGTTATCTCAGGTGCTAGACTTCGCCGCTGCCTTCTCAGTGGAGAGCATCTTGAAACTTCATCATGATTTCGACTGCGCTGATCTTGCGAAGTTTCGTGAGAAACTCTCACACTTTCCTGACGCCACGAGCACTTCGATTATCCGCCCCAACGAAGATGTCTTGGCCATAAAGATCAAATTCGCAAAGGAGTTCTGGTTCGCAAGTGGGAAAGAAATTGCGAAAAAGATTGCTCGTGTTAAATTAGACCAGGTTAATTTCTGGCAGACATCATCGATTTTTTGGGATTTCATGAATATTTCTACCTTGGTTTTATTAAGTTTTCCTTCTTTTGGTGTTTCTTTAGATGATTCAGGATGAAATGCGTAGTAAAGGCATTGAAGTTCCAGAGACTTCCTCTGAGGCTGAAGAGAACGACGACGCTGATAAGGAAGAGGATGGTTCGAGTGAAGAAGGCAATGACGGCAGTAGTAATAGCAACAACGATGACGATGATGGAGACGAAGTGAGTTCAGATCGTGAGGGTGCTTCTCTGAAGGTTGACGTCGTCGGCTGATATGCTTGAACAATTGCTTTTGATGCTACTTGTAAAGACTGTGAAATTGTATATTCGTGGGTTGCGACCCCTTCTCTGAACAAGTGTTTTGTAAATTTTAATCGCAGTCACGCAAGGTGGGCTGCGTGATGTGATACTACTTTAATTCATTGTGGAAATCAAGTATTTAGTGGTGAAGCTTGGCGGTTGTTTAAAGAGGCTTATCCCAGGAGTAAATTCTCTGATTTTTGGCTCGAATGTTGTCAAGACTTTTCGTGCGTAGTTTTCAGTTGAGTTGGTTCTTCCTTCAACGCGACGGTTATGCACTTGCTACCGAAGCTTCAGGCCCTCAGACATTCGTGAAGACAGAGCCCCTTAGCCCCAAGAATGACGACTATGACTTTGCCTATGCTAGCGATACTGCTGAGGGTAGTGGTCGTAATCCGGGCCACATTGTCAAAATTTCTTATTAAATTTTGAACTTCCTGAGGCTATGTAATAGTTTTTTACGAAATTTTGTATGTAACTAAGGCAATAAACACATTTTTCTTGAGAAAAAACATCACCCTCCCCACCTTGCCGTTTTGCATGCAAAATTTCGTGAATGTCCAAAAATTGAAAGTTCCCTTGTAATGTTTTTGTTTCGCGATTTTTGTGTGAAATGTTTCACGAATTTCGAAATCACGAAACTTCTAGTGTAAGTCAACAAAATTTGTTTCACGAATTTTGTGGACTTGCGCCCGCTTGGCATACTTGCCGGGGTTGATACCGCAACCTTCAGTTGCTTCAACCCTCTCTTTTTTTACGAACGCTATCCTTCGGAGATGTGTGAGCCCCTTGGCCCTTCACACCTTTTCACACATAAAACTCAGAATAAAAACGCATATGTTTTTCTCGTTCAGGGTAGGATCTAGGCCACAACTTGCTGTTGTCTCAAGCCTTTTCGGTAGGAATCCCTTTGACGGTGGGATTTAGGCCACAACTTGTTGTTGTCTCAGGCCTTTCGGTGGGAATCCCTTTGACGGTGGGATTTAGGCCACAACTTGTTGTTGTCTCAGGCTTTTCGGTGGGAATCCCTTTGACGGTGGGATTTAGGCCACAACCTGTTGTTGTCTCAGGCCTTTTCGGTAGGAATCCCTTTGATGGTGGGATTTAGGCTTTCACGGAACCTTCGGCTATCAAGGAGCCTATTTCTCGAAACATTTTTTCTCTTTTCATGGAACTCAGGCTATCACGGAGCCTTTCACGGTGGAATTTATTTTCTTTTTTCTTGGAATTCAGGCTATCACTTAGCCTTTCAATGGAATTATCACGAGCCTTTCTCAAACTTTCACGATTTCTTTCTCACGATGGAATCTGTGCTATCACGAGCCTTTCTCAAACTTTCACGATTTCTTTCTCACGATGGAATTCGGTCACGAGCCTTTCACGATGGAATTCAGGCTATCACGGAGCCTTTCTCAAACTTTCACGATTTCTTTCTCACGATGGAATTCACAAGAGACACTTTTTGGGGGAAGACACTTTTCATATATATCACAAAGAGTATTTACATAGGATCCGCCTCGTTAAAAACCTTGCCTCTTGATTTAGAGCCCCCTTTGCAAGGAAAAGAGTACGGTCCTCCTTATTCTAAATTAAGTGCGAAAAGTAAATGTTTTTGTTTCCGAAACCACTTATAGATCCATGGTTCGGTCTTTTTACATTTTGACAAAATTTGAACTTACGAAAAGAAATGCTGAAAAAATAAATGTAACTACTTTCATGATTCTCAAGGGTAGTACCTTTTCAAACTGTCAGCATTCCACGAATGCGGCAGTTCTTCGCCGGTTTGGTCTATCAAGCGGAAAGCCCCTGGCATGTTTGTTTCCTTTGCTATGTATGGCCCTTCCCATGGTTCCTGGAGTTTACCGGGGTTCTCCCAATTTTTCTTTCTTTTTAGAACCAGATCGCCAGACTTGATATCTTTCCTGACCACTTTTTTATCCTTCCATGCCCTAGTGTCTTTCTGGTATTTCTCGATGTTTTCAGCAGCTTCGAGGATTGTTAGCTCGATCATGTCTTTCTCTACTTTCATGTCGATTTCTTCGATCTCTCTTGCCTTCTGCACTCTCATGCTCTCATTCTTGATTTCTTACGGTGTCATTGCTTGGTCTTGAACAACAAGCGAAAAGGTGTGAACCCGGTTGCTCTTGACCTTTGTGGTATTATGCGACCAGATCACTTTCGGCAATTCATCCGTCCACTTGCCTTTCTTCTGATCGTACAAACACTTCTTGATTCCCGAAAATATCAAGTCGTTCGCTCTTTCAATGACCCCATTGAATTTGCGTGGTGGTAGAAGAAAACTTTGCATGAGTGCGAGTTACGCAATATTCCTTGAAGAATGTGATCAAATTGCTTCCCATTATCAACGGTCGACTCTCTTGGTACCCGAATCTGCAGATTATGTTTTGCCAGAAGAATTTCTGGATTGTGGGTGCTGTGATATTCACCAATGCCTTTGCTTCCACCCACTTGGTGAAGTAGTCGATGACCGCCGCGAATTTGCGCTTTCCTTGAGTATTGGCAATGGGCCAACCAGATCCATTCCCCACCTCTGCAAAGGCCATGATGGAGGAATTAGATGAACTGGCATTGATGGCAAATTTTGCTGATTCACTATTTTTTGACATGCTTCACATTCTTGAACGAGCTTCTTCGCATCAATGTTTATGGAGGGCCAGTAAAATCCTTGCTTTATTGCTTTGCTTGCTAAAGCTCTTGTGCCTATATGTGCACCACAGAATCCACTATGGATTTCTTTGAGAAGTTCCTGACCTTTTTCGGAGGTTATGCATTTCAGCCATGGTTCGTTAACCCCAGATTTGTAAAGTTCTCCATTGACTACAGTGTAGCCCCTTGCCCTTTGCTTCAATCTTTTCTCTTCTAGTTCGTCTTGTGGTTCATAGTGGCCCCTCAGGTATGCCATTATTTCGGCCCTCCAATCGCGGGTTTCCACAATGTTCACGATTTTTGGCTTTGATTCTTTGATAGACGGTTCTTTAATGATTTCGAAGAACACGTCAGGAGGCATTGCTTGATTTCTGGCTGCTGCTTTCACCATTTTGTCTGCCTCATTGTTGTCATCTCTTGGTATGTGCTGAACTGAATAGCCCTTGAAATGCCTTTCCATTTCTCTGACCTTTTCGAGATACTTCATCAAAACAGGATTTCTTGCTTCGCTCTCCTTCTCGATATGTTCCTGAATAACTTTGGAGTCTGTCTTGATGATGAAGGTTTGCTGACCCAGAGGTTTCATCTTTCTCAAGGCTAGAAGTAAAGCCTCATATTCGGTTGTGTTGTTTGTAGAGTGCACGTCATCCGCGAAGACTAGCCGAGCAGCGTATCTTATCACGATTCCTGTCGGAGATGTTACAACTGATGATATTCCAACCCCTTTGTGGCACCAAGCCCCATCACACTGCACCACCCATGGTGTGAGCATGTCTTCACCAGGATTATGAGTTGGCGATGTCCAGTCTACGACGAAATCTGCCAAGACTTGCGATTTGATTGCACTTCTTCTCTCGAAATCTACAGTGTATTCTGATAGTTCAGCAGCCCACTTGATGATTCGGGTAGATGCTTCTTTATTCATGAACAGGTCATTCAGCGGTTGATTCATGATGACCCTTATTCTGTGACCTTCGAAGTAGTGCCTTAATTTTCTCGCAGCCATTACAACTGCATATGCTATCTTTTCTAACTCAGAGTAGAAAAGTTTGGATCCTGAGAGAGCTTCCGAAGCAAAATATACCGGGATCTGTTTGAGCTTTCCTTCTTCTTCTTTCTCTTGTACTAGGACTTACACTTAATTTGAAGCGAGACAAATGCAGTGATGGCGATTTTGGCTCAGGAGGACACAACTTAGTCATGTTTGACAAATAATCTTTGAGTTCTTGGAAAGCTTGTTTCTGAGCTTCGGACCACTGAAAGTTCTTGGAACTTCGGAGAACTTGGAAGAAAGGCAAGCTTCTCTCTGCAGCCCTAGGAATAAACCTGTTAAGAGCAGCAACTCTTCCTGTTAACTTTTGCACGTCTTTCACTGAAACTGGGTCTTGCATTTCAACTAGAGCCTTGATTTTGTCAGGATTTGCCTCTATGCCTTTTGTCGAAACCAGGCATCCCAGCACTTTTCCCTTGTGAATGCCGAAGATGCATTTCTCAGGATTCAATTTGAGGTTCGCAGCTCTAAGGTTCGCGAAAGTTTCTGCCAAATCGCTGATGTGGTCTTTCCTCTGAATGCTCTTGACGACTATATCGTCGACATATGCTAGAATATTTCTCCGAAGCTGAGGATGGAGAACTATTGCTATCATTCTTGAGAAGGTGCATCCTGCATTTTTCAGCCCTTCTGGCATTCTGACGAAACAAAAAGTTCCGAAAGGGGTAATGAAACTTGTTTTCTCCTCGTCTTCCCTTCGCACTCTTATTTGATGATATCCTGAGAACATATCCAGGAGTGAGAGCATTTCGCTGTTGGCAGCATCATCCACTATCTTGTCTACCCTTTCTAAAGGAAAATCATCCTTCTTGCAAGCCTTGTTCAAATCTGTGAAGTCTACACACATTCTCCACTTCCCATTTTTCTTTTTTACTGGTACAGTGTTGGCCAGCCAAACAGGATACAAAACTTCTCTGATCACTTTTGCGTCCTGAAGCCTTTGTACCTCGACTTCTCACGCCTTCACTTTTCTTGAGACATTTTCACGAGTTTACGCTTTTGAGTTATTTTTCATCTTTTCAGTATGTTCGATGATGTCTCTGTCTACACCTTGTAGGTCTTTGGCTGACCACGCGAAGACATCCTTATTCTTGTTCAAGAATTGCGCAAGCTCTTTTTCTTCTTCGGGGCTAAGATGAGCCCTATCATCGCACTCATCGGGCATGTCATCTAAGTACACTTTCTTAGTTTCACCGTTCGCAGCTATCTCGATCTTTTCTTTGTCTCGCTTGGCCTCAATATATGGTTCTTTCTTTTCTTCGGTAAAGTTCAGCTGATGCACGTTGGTTTGCCCTGGGGTATGACCCTTTTCAATGTTTCGAGCCTCTTGCTGGTCACCGAATACAGTGATAACTCCCTTGGGAGCTGGCATCTTCATGCACAAGAATTGCTGCCTTATGACTGCATCGAATTTGTTCATGAAACCTCTGCCGAAAATCGCGAAGTATGGATGGTACATATCAACCACATCAAAAGTAAGGGTTTCGGTTCTGGCATTGTCAAGATCTCCGAAAGATACGGGCAGAGCTATTTTTCCTACTGGCTTGATTGGTTTCCTCCAAGCCAGGTGGGTATTCACGGTGGATGCAACATGTGCCGACTCAAATTCATCTTCTCGAAAGTTTTCAAGAATAAGATGTCTGCCGAACTTCCATTATCCACCAGAACCTTCCCGATAACCCATCCAGCTATGTTCACTTCAATGACCATGGCGTCGTTGTGGTTTGTGGACTTCAACCTGAAGTCCTCTTCAGTGAATGTTATTGGCACTTTGGCCCACTCTGGTCGCGCTGCTGGACCATCATTGATGATTGTGTTCACGGATCTGAAATAGTTGTTTCTCTGCCTTTTGGTTTCGAACTCCATAGCTGATCCTCCTGTGATGGGCATGATAGTTCCGAAAGAAGGCAAGGCTTTCGGGTTGTGTGTTCTTGAACTCGATTCTGGCCTTGATGAATTGTCGGGCGGTGGTGGCAATATTTCTTGATTTGGTTGCGGTTGTTGAATTGATTGAATTGCCTGAGACTGAGGATAGAACTGTTGAGAAGGTTGCCAAGATGGCTGTGATTGCTAGAACTACTGCACTGTGACTGGATTTGGTTGAGAACCCATGAATTGTGGTTGCCAGAAGCTTGGGCGAAACTGGTTTGGCATTGTGGAGGCAATGTTCATCATGGTTTTCTCTTGCTGGATTCTAGCTATGTTCTTTTTAGTTTTTGGGCATGCTTCGGTGCTATGGCCTCTTCCATGATATTGGCAGTAGAAGTATGGGTCTTTTGGGTCATGATTTTGAATTTTCAGGGGTCCTCTTCCCCTTCCTCTTCCCCTTGATGCAAGACCTCCTCTTGTGCTTGGTCTATTGTCCTGATTGAACTGAGGGTTTTAAACGTTATTGATGTTTCGTGGGTTTTGAAAGTGAGGTCTCCACGCCGTTCCTCTATTGCCTTGCCTTGCTTCATTTCGTTCGGCAACTCTTCTACGATGATCTTCATCGGACTTGATGTATTCTTCTAGTTCACGAAAAAGTTCGTCAATGCTTTTAGGTTTATTTCGAGTCAGATGTGAGGTGTGGTCTGAGTCAGACCCTTGATCAGCGCCTGTATCGTTGTTTTATCATCTGCTTTGGGAATCTGGGATCTCTGTTGCATGAACCTTCTTACAAAGTTCCTCAATGGCTCCCTATCTTTCTACTTGCAGTTGTACAGATCTGATGACTGAGCTGTTGTTTCATGAAATATCTGGAATGCCTGAATGAACTTTGTCTTGAGATCAACCGGTGCAGTGAGTGTGGTTGTAGCAGAGAGTACCAATTGAGAACTGGGCCTTCACACGCAATGATGAAGGATTTGGCCAGTGCGACATCATCTCCTCCTGCTGAATTCACGGCTGATTCATATCTCATAAGGATGCGGAGTTTCGTAGCCGTTGTACCGGGAGAGAGATTGAACTTTGGTGGCCATGGTGCAGTTTGCAACCCAATTGAGAGTGGTGAGTCTGGATCCACGAACTGAGAGATTCCGTTACCCACGAAGAAATTTTCTTTCGGGGTTCTTCTGTTTTGGCCAGAATTCTGATGTGGTGAGTCATTCCATAGTGAACTGTTTTCTTGTTCTTTCATTTCTTCGATTTCTCTTTGCATTTTTTCGATTTGTTCTTTTGCTTGGTTAAGTTTTTCTAGCTTTTGAAGCCTTTCTTTTTGCTTCCAATGGTTCATGAATCTGTCTTTCTCTTCTCAAGCTCGTACCTTTTCATACTCTCTCCAATTCTCGTCAATAATAGCCTCATCATCTTCTTCATGACTTCTTCCTCGAAATGCTTCCAAAGTGTGCGCTGTTTTCTCAGCTCGTGCTTTCTGTAGGGCTTCAAGTTTTGCTCTCCTCTCCTGGTCTGAAGTCTGCGAAGGTTCTTCAGTGAGAGAGTTTCCATTGTCCTCTGCGATGTGATGATCTTCCTGGTCAGCCTCAGTGGGCGTGTTCTTCTTGGACTTTTTCTGTGGAGGCATCGTGAGTTGTTTTTCGGCTGAAACCACGGTGGGCGCCAATGTTGGGGGGTCCGAAAAACGGATGGAGTCTCCGAACACAAGACTTCAGAATGAACGCACGAAAGTTGTGAAGTGATAGGGGACAAGAAACCCCCGAAAGCCTGTACTCTCCTCAAAAGTTGTGAATCCCTTTACACGTGCCCTCAGGCCCCCTTTTATAGGGAGACGAAGGGACTTTTACATTTCGAGATTACCCTCGAATCTTGAGAATATTCCTAATGTGAACATGTACATGAACGTCCTTTACATCCCGTGATTTGCGGGGCTAATTTCATACATTTACAAGCCTGCCACTAGTTCACACTTCAAACCCGGACTTTTTGAGATGACGTCTTTGACTTGGCCTTCTATTGATTCCCGAGGCCTCATTCATGTAGATCCTCACTCATCAAGACTTGCGAATCTGAGACTCCCTAATATTCCTGAAGTTCGCTAGTTCATGTCTTCATGAATTTGTCAGATTCCCGAAGTTCGCAGATTTACGACTCACTGATTTCACCAGATCCCATTCGCCCTGAAAGAGACAGCCAACCTGCAATCCAAGGTCAATTCGGCGATCATTTCGCACGATATTAGAGAATTCACGATTTGTACAAAATCAGCATTACTTCTTCACGAATATTTCCATGTTACGAAGCAGACTTTCCGCCCTGAAGTACACTCACGAAAACATTCACAAATTTAGTACTTCGACGTTTCGAGGGTGAAACGATTTTGCCCAATTCCCCAACAATCCCCACATCCGCAAGAGACACCAAATATTCCATCCCCACCACCACGCCCACCACCTCCTCCTCCTTCTCCTCCTCATGAAACAACATAACCTACACCCCCAAACGGAAGTGCTCAAAACAATCATGCCAAAGCGGTACATCCGGGCCTAATACCTGTAATAGGTCTGGTGAGATCTTACCAGTCAACCGCAGTGATGTGTTGGTCGGTGGCGTCAAATCTGTCGATGACATTTCAAGAAAGTCAGAGGTACATCTGGGCCCAATACCTCATAATAGCTCCCCGGTGAGACACCACTAGGCAAGAAAGCCCTTGAGAAACCTTCAGCCATTTCAAATCAACAAGGAAAGAAACTTGCAGAAAACAAAATCTCTACACCACGTCACAGCAAGAAATCCCTTGAGAAACCTTCACCATTTCAAAGCTAAGAAGAGAAACTTGCCAAAATAAAAGCTCTACACCACCTACAAGGGCAAGCAAGCCCTTAAGAAACCTTCTTCACCATCTCAAAGCGCAGGAAAAGGAAATTGTAAATAAAACCTCTAAGAGGCCTACTAGAAAGCGATCTAAGAGAAACACCAAGGAGAATCGTTGGTATATGACTAACCCAAAGCAATCTGAGAGAGACACCGAGAAGAATCCTTGGGCTATGGATAACCCAAATTACAAATTCGGAAAGAGCCTTCTCAGAGATGGTGATCTCAAAAGGCTGCTCCTTTACCGTAAAGCTCCACAAATTCTACATGCAACGTGGTAAGTCGATGATGATTCTCACATTATGGTCGCCGAGACGATGCATGGCCTCCGAGATGGTCAAACGGACTCCAGCAGCTACCTGTGCAACTCAGTGATTTGTACGATCTCTTCAACTTGGATGCTTTGGATCTGACACTTCTCCGCTTCATCCTCGTAAGTTGCTTGAAAATTTAATCGCTTGTCACTAATCACATCCTCTATCGAAATGTGCTTTTTGCCTCACATCATCTTTATTACCATGTATTTTGCCTTCTTACACTTTATTTTTTCTTACTAATAGGAATATGTAGAAGTTGAGAAGAGGCGCAGGTTGGCTTCCTTGATCCTCGAATGCCTTTACTCGACAACGTTGAACAAGACGGATAACACTCTTGCTTTCTCTGTGTCCTATATGTGCAATGCCTTCAAACTGTATGCTAAAAAGAATTTGATGCTTACCGCTTATCTCAGTACAAACCACTAGATTGCAGTGGCGATCGTTCCGAAGCAGCGGAAGGTCTACTATCTTGATTCATTGAAGACAATTAATACTGATACTGACCCTTTCGAGCGAATCATTAATGAGTAAGTTATTTCTTTCTTAACCTGCAGACGTTCCTCAACAAACATGCAGTATATTAATTAATAGTGTCCTAACCATTGTTGCTTGTTTCGTTGTAGGGGTTGGGAACGTTACGGCAAAAAGAAGTTGTTGCGCCTTAGCACCTTGGAACACGTCAAAGATGTTAAGGTACATACCACTTATTTCCTTCCTGTGGAAGCTAGTACTAAAGCTTGAGTTTATTTCTTCTCGATCACCACTATTTTTCTTTATACATTTATTGCAGTGCCACCAACAACCTACTGGATCCAGACTCTGCGGCTTCTATTGTGCCTATCACATGCTTCAATTAAAAGATAGCGGCCCACATATGGAGGTACTTTCTTGGGATCTTCATTTGTAAAACCTGCAACTGAGCACAGTTCTTGCTTATTAACCTTGCACATGTTTGGTAACCACCTATATATGTGTCTATGTTGGTGACATTGTTATATCCAGAGATTAGGGCTAGATGAGCATCCTCTCGACAAATCATTGCTGGCAGATGTTCGTGAAAGAATTGCCACATTCCTCATGGAACAGGTGATCACAACCGAAGGAAAATTTCATGCTGATGAAACTGTGTGGGCTCAGATTATGTATGGTGACTAGAAAATTTTTGCATTCCTCCTTGTCCATGAATTTTTGTGATATTGTTGCATTCCTCCTTGTGAGATGCATTTCCTCCTTGTGAGATGATGATGCTGAATTTTGTCATATGATGCATGTGAATTATGTGGATTTCTGTGAATTTGGATCTTTGGATCTAATTTACGTGAATTTAGTCATATCTGGCTGGTTCGAGATGCAGCCTCGATGGCTGCCAAATCTGGCTGGTTCGGATGCAGCAAAGCAGCCATCAGGGGTGGTCTACGATCCGTAACAAAGCGCAATTAAAGCTCATATAATGATCGATCACCGAGTAACGGCTTCAATTGGAACACCCGTTACAAACAAAGTAAGCCCGTTACCAATCGACCGGTGGGCCCCACAACATGGCGGTCCGTGAGACATCGGAGACGCAGTTCACCACACGCTGCCTCCGATATTGATTTCCTGATACGGGCTTTGTTTTGGTGCCCGTTACCAAAGTTCCCTGTGGGCCCAGAGAAACAGTCATTTTCACGTGACCGGTGACTAGTTGTGGTAACGGTTGTTGTTTGATGCCCGTTACGAATCCTAGTTGTGCTGAGACGCGCGTGAAATAGACGCGTATCATTTCGTCGAGATATCGGAGACGAAGTTTCATAAAACGCGTCGCTGATATTCAGTTCCTGTAATTGGCTTTGTTTTGGTGCCCGTTACCAAAGTTCTCTGTGGGACCAGAGAAACAGTCATTTCACGTGACCGGTGGTTAGTTGTGGTAACGGTTGTTGTTTTATGCCCGTTACGAATATGTGTTATCAGTAACGGGCATCTGCCCGTTACCTTTCTTGGCTCATTTGTAACACTTGATCGGTAACGGGCGCTTTGCCGTTACCAAAGGCGATCTATACCCGTTACCAAAGTGAGTTTTTCACGTAGTGTGGGAGGGCATAATCGTCGGTCTTTTGAGCTGAAGATAACCGCAACTGAACAGCTGGTGGACGAAAGTGGCAACGGGAAGGAGATGAAAAATTGATGTAGTAGCAATGAAGAAAAATTGAACATTTTCAATATAACGATGAAATTGAAGGGAGTGATATAATTTTCAATGACATTGATGAAATTCTCTCATATGTCAATGCAGTTTGGCAAGCTCTGCTGCTGGATGCCCTAATAATACATTTTGTACAGAACTACATACGCAACATAGACTATCTTTTGTTGTGAAGTATGCAAGCCGTCTGCTTGGGGTCTGAATCTGCATTATACTCTCTCTCCCTCTTTCGCACCAGCAAGTGTCCAAGTAGATACAGACATACAGTGGACACATACGTACAAGATGTAGGTAGAGCTTCTTTTCTTGTAGGTACGGCCTCATCTGAACACCATATGAATACTTTTTGAACTATTGGGAAGACGAGCTGGGTCGATGAATTGCTGTATGAGACGTAAAGCCGTGACCGTGAGCCATAGCAGCGAACCTGACCAACGTGAGGAAGTCGTCCAGGTAAGCAGCCGCTATGTCCACGCTCTGCGCCGTCCTCCTAAGCTCCTCGCGCGAGATCGCCACAGTGGCTTCTTGGGCTTTGACAGAACAAGCAGGCGCCGACACAGCCAGCAGAACTTGGCCGGCTCTGTCTGCGACCGCCTGCAGCTTCTGGCGCCACATGGCCAGCCAGCGGTTGCCGTGAACCTCCACCCTGTCACTGTTCTCGACAGCTGCACGGATACGGTTCACCAGGCCACGCAGCTTCTCCGTGTCCGGCTCCAGAGTCAGAAGCGCCCAGGCGGGTGGCGTCAATGGCGTTCTGAGCCTGTCGATGACATACCAGATGTTGTGTGTTACCATCATGACGCCGATCCTTATCATGGTGCCAAAGTGAGCAGCAGCAGCATGCTCGAGTTCCGATCCATCCGGTGTTGTCCTGACCCAACTGTTGGCCGACCTGGCCAGCGCGTCGTCATCGTTCCCTCTGTCTTCATCGTCATCGTCGTCTTCATCTGCCGCAGGTGGTGGCTGCGCTCGCATGGACTGCCTGAATTCTGACCTGACCTGATTAAGGAAACCACCGACCCCCATGTACACCCTCTGCAACCTCGTCACAGCGCCGGTCACCCGCTTCCTACTGCTGTCGCCGGTGAATAGCAAGCTCTTTGCCGACCGGAAGACGCACGTCGCGGCGTTCCACAGGCTGCTGTTGCCGTTGCCAGTGGTGGCTGCTGCACCCTCCCCGGCTATATGCTGCCGCCTCAACGACTGCAGCACCTCCTCGCCGTCGACCGCGGCCTCGCGGATCCTCCAAAGCCACCTGCGCAGCCACCAGTTCCGGATGTCCACGCGCTCGGCCTCCTCGATGGCGCTGCGGAGCATGATGACCAGCAAGCCCAGGTGCTCGAGCTGGTCGTCGAGGCTCGGCGGCCTAGCGCGGTACCAGCCGAGTGTCATGGAGAACATGAGGGAAATGACTTCGCCGATCATGGCGGTTGACATCATAGCTCCCATGTCGTCCTATCCGATCCTGTTTGCTTGGTTGTGTAGTACGTGGTCTTCTTGGCCTGTTAATCTGCTTGTGTTTTGCGGTGGTCTTCTTCCTCACGAGCCTCAGCAGAGTGATGAGTAAGCTAATTTGTTTTGATATGAGCTGAGCGTGCGTGCATCATCTCATACGAGGCGGACGACGCAACAAAACAAAAATCCATGGGCATCATCGTCTTCTTCGATTATTTCTAGGATGAATTTGGGGCGAAGACACCGGTCCTGATTAGATTGGCTCTATATATCCTGCCTGAAGTGTGTCCATGCAATTTCGCGTGTCACGCCAACTTCTTCCAAAGTTCCACATAATATAGGCACGATGCAACTGAGGGGAACCTGTGGCCCTACGCGCCTGTACAAGAGTACCGACACCAAATTAACCGGCCGGCCGGCCGGCGAGCTCCAGGAATGTATTATTGATCATATGGCGTCGGCGTCATGGTCTTGGAAGAGACGATCGTGTCCAGCTGAAGCAGCTGGCCGGCGGTGGAAGGGTGGATGTAACTATACTACACAAACCATTATCAGTGTTGGATGTACCCGCTTCCTACTGTTGTCGCAGTTAATTTCAGATCCGTCACATGAAAGATGAAACCGGCAATGATATATGGGTGTACCCCCATCATCGCACTCATCAGTGGCGACGCTAGAGCAATTTGGAGGAGGAAAAAGGAGCAATTTGGAGGAGATTCCCATGTGCAACCGTAGATCCGTGCTCCCCACATCTTCATAGATTCGCCACCTCCGCTGCATGCTGTCGCTTCTCACCCCACTGCCGCTCCTCACTGCCACGAGCAAGGGGGGAGAGGGGTAGTGGAGGAAGAGAGGGAGGAGGGAGGGGCCGGGGCGACAAAGGGAGAGCGAGGGAGGGAAGAAGTGACGGCAAATGATGAGGGAATAGGGAGGCGGAGTCGAAGAGATGGGGAATTGGGGAGTGTGAGGCATGCGGGGAGGGGTGGTGTGGAAGGTAGCGCCATTGACGCCAAGATCTCAAAACTCAAGCTATTCTATGTATCACAACCGGGGCTAAAGATCCTTTAGTTGGTGGCAGATGAAGTTGTCCTTTAATCCAACGCCTTGTTTTCCGAGACTAAAGGGGTTGGATCGAAGATCAGTTCTTTATTAGTGAATTAGACAGTACAAGTAACAAGTTTGGGGATCCGATTGTACGTTTTGCAAGTCTGGGAACCGGGATGACATAGTGCTACAAATTTGAGGACCGGTGGTATACTTTACTCCTATTTATATATATTGAGTAAATATCATTTGCGTATTAGTTATGTACTTATGTGCATAAATAATTTAACAACATTCTTGTAAAGTTATAGCAGAAGTTATTCTAAAATGTCTAGGCCATGAAAATTATACTACAATTTTTTTCACGTAAGTTATTGTTAAGTTATACACATATAAATTGTGTGTAAAAGTTATCCATTTGGAAGTTATATGTAAAAATTGTATCCCAAAATGGAAAGATTGGGGGCTGTCGGGAATCGATGGTTCGAAACTTCGAATCCATCCTGACGTGCTCAGCTGGCTCCAAAGACGACAAACTAATTTTATAGCTAGGGTGTTTGGTTTGAGAACTCAGTTGATTGCCAAAAAAAATGAGTTGATTCCTCACCACCTCATCCCTCACAAGTTAATAATTAGTATAAATACGAGGAATGAGATCATCCCACCAAATTTTATAGAATCAACTCATCATGATGGATCATTTCATCTAGGATGAGGTGGTTCCTCAAACCAAACATGCTACTAGGTAAATTCCCCGCGCGTTACTGCGGATATATTACTTAATTTTATATAATTATTTGATGCATTTGAAAAATTATGTACCTGCAAAATTTAGAATGAGTAGCTCTTGTCGCTGTAGCTGGATACGAAACTCCACTAAACGACCTTCTTCTCTCTTTCCCATCTCCATCCGCATTGCTGAGATAGTGCAGGTTATGCAAAAAAAAAAAAAAAAACTGGAACTTTCATCCACGTGGCATGCATTGGCATAGGGGTTGCAAAGTCAGGGATTTGCACACGGGATGCGTAGAATTTTCTTCCTTTTTTTAGCCTCACACCCTCCCTCTCTCTCCCATTCTCCCTCTCCACATCTGCCTTCCTCGTTTGACCACCTCCCCCGGCCCCTTACGCATCGGCGCGACGCGGCCCCGCCGGCGGGTCTCCTCGGCGCGGAGAGGGAAGGCAGGGCACCGACGCGGCAACCAAATCTGAGCGGCGTCGCCCCTTGATCTCCCTTCCTCCCGGCGGTGGACGGAGCTCCTGGAGCTCGCGCGCGCCGATCGTAGTTGCGGCGGAACTCCAACTCGTGTGCACGTCCTAGCTGGCGGGCTTCGCGACGACGGAGGAGCTCGCACACGCGGAGGCCGTTCTCTCCCTCTCCGTTCCTCTGCTTCACCAGCGCGTCCCTCCACCTGCACAAATTCCTCCTCTTCCCGCGGCGAGTAGGGACGATGGCGTCCTCCTCCCCGCTGGGCGTGTGGGGTTGACGTCCTCCTCCACGACGCGCTTCGAGCTGTGCCCGCTTGCCTCGTCGGCCCGGGGACCAGTCGGTCGGCCTCCACCTCGCGCCATGTGGGATCTTCGCCCAAGCTCGGTGGCAGCGGGAGGCAAGGAGTGGGTTAGGGGAGCTGCTCTGCTCCGCCGGCCGCCAGCCCCTGCATGACGAAGAGAGGAGCAGCTCCTCCCCACGCCGTCGAGGGTGCACGGACGCGTCCCGAGCTCAGTGTGGGCGCCCGGCTCGGCGGCAACATGAGGGCATCGAGATCCGCCCCGCGGCGGAGAGCCTCGCCAGCACCTCCCTGCGCGCCTTGTCGGTGGGCCTCGCGGTAGACGACGGTGTGCAGGGGTCGACCGGTGCCCCTTCTCTCCCTCTCTTTCTCTCTCATTTTATGGATGCGGCGGCGCACTGGTGGGGAGGGGAGGGGGTTTCTTGATGTGGCGGCGCGCTGGTGGGGAGGGGAAGGGGTGTCGGTGGGGAGGCAAGGGGGCTCTGGTGGGAGATGGCGACGGCGCGGGATCCGTGGGGGTGGTGGTGGGGAGGGGACGGGGACGCGCGGGGTGGTGGGATCGGGGTAGGATTAATTGTTGATGACGTGGTGAGCTAAGGATTGAGAGAAATATGGGAGGGACTTTTAGTAGGTACCAATTATATAGTTGTCTATGATTAGCTAATGATGTCAGGGCTAAACTAGTTTTAATTCACTTAACTAGTACTCTCTCCATTTCAAATTACTTCTCGTTTTAACTTTTCTATATACATTAATTCTTTTTTATGTATCTAGACATAAATATATATCTATATACATAAAAAATATATCTAAAAAATCAAAATGATATGTAATTTGGGACGAAGGGAGTAGGAAAGGTGGTTACCAACTCCAAGTTTAGCGTACAAATCCAAGTTACCATTTATTGGGATGAAAGCAAGTTCACCTAGAGCTACTATTAAGAGTGGCAAAGCCACCGAACACTAAGCCAGCTTGTTATTGGCATCGCATATCCATGACATTGACATGACACATTGACACACGTAATTAATCCTTCGTCTAAATCCACTACTACTTCTCTGAGCACGTAATGTAAGGCTTCTTAAGGGGGGTGTAAGCAAAGGCACTTGTAATAAACTAATAACCTATAATTTGACGGGATCATCAGATCCTTAATTTTCAGGTTTCCACTGAAAAAGATCGAAACTTTTTTGCAGTGGAGGCATGGAGTGCAAACAAGCCCAGTTAGTGCTCCTCTCGCCTCCAGTTTTGGAGTAAAGGACTAGACTGCTGGTGCCGTATATCGCCATGGGCACATTCTTTATTTCCTTTACCTCGGCGAAAACTACATCCACCATGCTCATCGATCTATACATATATGGCGTGGCGGTGGCAGGTGTCCTTATCTTGTTCCACTACACCTCGCCGGCCGCCGGCGTGGTCCATAAATCATATCGGCGTCGTCACTTCACTATACTTGCACTTCACCATTCGCTTCTAGTTAATCATGTTCGCCGGCAGCAGCGTGAAGGTGAGGTCCGCGGCGGCGGCGGTGTACATGTTCCTGGTGCTGGTAGCGGGCGCCACGGTGTGCGCGGCCCAGCTCCGGCGCAACTACTACGCCGGCGTGTGCCCGGACGTGGAGTCCATCGTGCGCGCCGCCGTGTCCAAGAAGTACCGGGAGACGTTCATCACGGTGGGCGCCACGGTGCACCTCTTCTTCCATGACTGCTTCGTCACCGGCTGCGACGCCTCCGTGGTGGTGGCGTCCACGCCCAACAACACCGCCGAGAAGGACCACCCGGTGAACCTTGCCCTCGCCGGCGACGGCTTCGACACCGTCATCCGCGCCAGGGCCGCCGTCGACGCCGTCCCGCGGTGCCGGGGCCGGGTCTCCTGCGCCGACGTCCTCGCCATGGCCACCCGCGACGCCATCGCGCTCGCCGGCGGGCCCTCGTACGCCGTCGAGCTCGGCCGGCTCGACGAGCTCAGCTCGACAGCTACCAGCGTCGACGGGAAGCTCGCGCCGCCGTCGTTCGACCTGGACCAGCTCACGGCGCTGTTCGCCACCAACGGGCTGTCGCAGGCCGACATGATCGCGCTCTCGGCGGGGCACACGGTGGGGTTCGCGCACTGCAGCACCTTCGCTGGCCGGATCCGGGGTGCGGCGACGCCGGACCCGACGCTGAACCGGAGCCTGGCGGCGCGGCTGCAGGAGTGGTGCCCGGTGGGAGTGGACCCGAGGATCGCCGTCACCATGGACGTGGTGACGCCGCGGGTGTTCGACAACCAGTACTACAAGAACCTGCAGGACGGGATGGGCCTGCTCGCGTCCGACCAGGTGCTGTACACAGACCCTAGGTCCAGGCCCACGGTTGATGCCTGGGCCAAAAGCAGCCTAGCGTTCAACCAGGCCTTCGTGACGGCAATCACCAAGATGGGCCGGATCGGGGTCAAGACGGGGGCCCAAGGGAACATTCGCCGCAACTGCGCAGTGCTAAATTGAGTGTTGAGCTTGTGTGCTGCATTGCTGCTTAACTAATTGTCATGTTTATATAGGTATAAAACTAATTTCTATGTTAGTTTATAAAAGTATGGAGAAAACAAAAAATATTTGATAAGAAAATATCCTCTAGTTAATTGTTCATCTTCATGTTGCTTCGTGTTTGATCTTGGTCGTTGATTGCGTGATTAGACGGTGAGAGTATTTGGCAATCCCACTGAACTATTATTGAGCATTGCGTGATTATCGTTAATTTGTATTTCCTAGTAAATTAAAGCAAGGACTCAGTACGGCTACTGATCTTATTTTATCCCTTGTAGGCTTGTACCACCACTTCACCCTTTTGCACATCACACCAAGTGCAATATTACATCTTAGTGAGCCAAAATATTTGGAAAAAGTGTAGATGACCCCTCACCTATGGAGGGTGGATCACATCACCCCCTAACCTATGAAAGAGGTTTTTTTTACCCCCTCAAAGTTTTCAAAATCGGGAAAATCACCCCTGGACGGTTTTAGACGTAGGTTTGCTACAGTAACAGTGGTTTTGTTGTTTTTTTTCCTTTTTTATTCCGGCTGAATCTTTGAAAAATCGTAGTAAATCACAAAAAAATAGTAAAATAGAAAATCCAATTTTGTTGGACTTCACATGAGTAGATCTACATAGTTAATACATAATACGACATGCTTTAGAAAAGTTTTTTTGCTGTAGCTTTTAGATCTATACTTTTTTAATTAATTCATAGCTGTAAAAAAAATTTCCCAAAAAATTTGCAATATTCAAGAAACGAATTTGAACACAAGCGCTGCCTATATAGTGTGTGAGGATGTTTGTATATAGCTAGAACTAGGTGATACCTCGCGCGTTGTTGTGAAAATTTTTTAAACAAAATTTTAAGGTGTAATGTGAAAGTAGGAACACCAAAGTGATTGCATGACACACCAAGTGCAATATTACATCTTAGCGAGCCAAAATATTTGGAAAACGTCTAGATGACCCCTCACCTATAGAGGGTGGATCACATCACCTCCTAACCTATGAAAGAGGTTTTTTACCCCCTCAAACTTTTCAAAACCGGGCAAATCAACCCTGGACGGTTTTAGACGTAGGTTTGCTACAGTAACAGTGGTTTTGTCTTAGCACCATTGTGCAATAGAACACCAAATGAAGCAAGTCAATGTTGTCGCACAGCCTTGGCTTAGTGCCCAATAGAGCAAGCAAACAAGCGTAAGTCGTGGAGGCCAGCTCCGACGAGCCGCCGAAGCGGGTGAGCTTTTGCTTGGCTATTTGTCAGAGCTAAGCCACGAGAGAGCGCTCCGATTGACTACTCCCTGGCTCACTCTCCACCCTGATATCAGGCGGCCGGCCTCTCCCGCTCTTCGTTGTCATCATGCTCGTCGACTCACTGACACGTGCCACGGGGGCAGCCACCGGCGGCGGCAACGGGAACGCGACGTCGGAGCCGTGCCCACTCGCCATCACCCTATCCTACTACGCCGGCGTCTCCACGGATATGGTTTTTTTTATGAAACAGGAGGGGGGCCCTACTGATTATATTAAAATAGAAATAAGCATTTTTACAGAAAGCACTCAAGAAACAAAAGAAAGAAAGAAAGAAGATCAAAGCTATTACATGGCTGAATCTATCCATGTGCACATTGGCTGCTGATTTCGTGCTTTTGCTCGAAGAATAACTTGAGCAAACTCTTTCTTAAAACGTTGCCTGACTTGCTGAAGAGTCGACAGGGAGCCTTGAAAAATCAAATCATTACGCGCCATCCAAATGCACCAGCTCATCAGAATGATGATGTCCATGAAGAAGCCTACTTGCAGTTGAGTTTTGAAGGAGTGGAGTACTTCAAAAGGGTCCCCAGGTGGGATAACTAGATTCAGAAGATTCTAGCAATTAGTGGCGAAAGGGCAAGTAATGAAGAGATGCTCCAGGGTTTCTTCTTCATGGTGTTGACAGAGAACACAATCATAGGAGGGCAAAGCTCTGTTTTTGGTCTCAAGATGTTCCGTGTACTGAGCCTATCTTTTAAGAGCAACCAAAAGAAGACTTTATGCTTTTTCTGGGCTGAACATTTCCAGAGCCATTTGAAACAAACATCTACCTGCCTGGTCCCAATGAGTTTTTTGTAGGCTTTTGTTGGGGAGAAAAAAGGAGAGCCCCAAGAATATGTCCAGACATCTTGCTGATCTGAAACAGGCAGTTCCATTATTTCTTGTGCTAGAGACAACAGCTGTGCATAGGCCTCTTGAGAGATAGGTAGGTGGAAAAGATTTCTGATGTCAGTAGTTGTTTTAGCTTTGAAGACCGAGATGTTTTCTGACTTTGCAAAGGAGAAGAGCTGTCCATATGCTTGACTATGGACAAAATTGCCCCAAAAATCGTGCCAGAGGAAACAGGTGTCTCCCAGATTGATTCTAACAGAAGCTAACTCCTTGAATTTGCCAAGTAATATGAGAATATCTCTCCACCAAAAGGATCCCTTCATAGTATGGTTTGGTAGCTTTCCATTCCTGTAGTACTTTTCCCAAACTAAGTGTACCCAAGGGGTATCTGACTTGTTGAAGAATTTGTGAAGGTTTTTTAGCGGGGCCTCAGGTGTGTTTCAATTGCAAAACTCCTAAACCACCCTCAGTCTTTGGTAAACACACCATCTCCCAAGCAGCCTTTGGGGGTGATCTAGCATTGATGTCTGCCCCTCTCCAGAGGCAGTGTTTTCTGTACTTATCAATTTGTTGGATGACAGTCTTATGCATTTTGAAAGTGCATAGATGGAAAGTAGGAAGTGCTGAGAAAACTGCATTTGTCATTTGAAGTCTTCACCTGGGATAAGATAAGAAAGTCGAGATGTCAATCTTCTCTCACATTTTGAGATTAGGGGGAGGAAGTCTGCCACCTTAGGTTTAGAAGTCCCAAGAGGTAATCCCAAGTATGTAAAAGGCATAGACCCTATTGAGCAACCAAAGGTGTTTGCTAGGAGTTGCATTTTCTGTTCCTCAATATTGATAGGTACCATCATTGATTTGGAGTAGTTAACTTTTAGACCAGTAGATGTTGCAAAAGTTTGAAGCAAGCTCTTTAGAAAAACCAGCTGCCTGGCACAACCTTCCATAACAATCAAAGTGTCATCAGCATATTGGATGATTGGGAAATCAGAGGTATAAGTTAAAGGGATTGGCAACTGCACCAGATTCAAATCCCTGGCTTTATTTAAAAGTGTTTGAAGAAAATCTGCAGCTAGCACAAAAAGGAGAGGAGATAAAGGGTCCCCTGCCTGACCCCTCTCTTACAATGAAACACTTTCCCAGGGACTCCATTAAGCAATACAGATGAAGTGCCAGAGCCAAAGATGGATCTCATCCAGAGCAACCAAGTGGGGTTAAATCCTTTGTGTTCCATAATCTGAAGCATTGTCTGATGTTCAATTCTATCAAAAGCCTTCTCAAAGTCTAGTTTGAGAATAATAAGCTCCTTCCTTGATTTATGGCAAAGGTAAAGGTATTCAAAGGCCCATGCCAAGCAATCTTGTATTGTTCTTGATTTTATAAAACCATACTGATTCTGATGAATAAGACTCATGATAACTTGCTGCAGCCTGTTGGCTAAGAGCTTGGTGATGATCTTAATGGAAGTGTTCAGAAGAGAAATGGGCCTGAAATCTGAAACCTTTGTTGGAGTATTCACTTTTGGAAGCAAAGTTATATGTGAGTCATTTAGGCTTTGAAGGCAAACAGTCCCAGAGTGAAAATCAGCACATAAGTTGTAGAAGTCTTGCTTTATAATGGGCCAGCATTTCTTGATAAAATTAGTGTTGAAACCATCTGGACCAGGGGATTTATCTGAAGGCAAGTTTGCAACCACTGCATCAATTTCCTGTGAAGTAAAAGGGTATGTAAGAAAATCCAAATTATCTGATCTTTGTAAGAGCTGTGACAAGTTGAAAAGCATCTCAGGTGAATCTGAGGAGCCAAGTCTTTCCTTAAAAGCCTCCCATATAATGTTGGCCTTGATATGATGATTAGATTGCTGCACCCCATTGCTGTCTGCCAGTGTTGTAATTAAGTTCCTTCTCTTTCTTATAGTTGCATTGGCATGGAAAAACTTGGTGCCTTCATCTTCAAATTTGACCCATTTAACTGTTCTCCTTTGTTTCCAGTAAATTTGTTGTTGTTTGAGGAGGGAATCATATTTTTCTTGGAGAATAAGTCTAAAGTTCCATTCTGAGACAGACAAGTCCCTATATTCTTCCAAAATACTCAAAAAGATCAGCACTGACTTAACATTAGTAATGTTTGTCTTGAGTCCAGAAAGTTGAGCCTGCCAAGCTCTTAAAACTCTTCTCAGATTTTTGAATTTAGCTGTTTAGAATTTTTGCTGAATCCACTTGGTTTGTTGGGACTGACCAACCATGAGCTACCACCTCCAGAAAGTGCTCATGTTCCATCCAATAGTTTTCAAACCGAAATAGATTTGCTTTCGGAATTGTTGTACTGACACTGACTACACAAGGCACATGGTCAGAAGGCTCCATGGATAGAGTAGAGACTGAGGTATTTGGGTAGTTTAGTGTCCAAGAGCAAGAGCTAAAGAACCAATCCAGTCGTTCCAGTAAAGGGGATTGCTGCTTATTGGACCAAGTAAACTTTCTGCCATGCAAAGGGATTTCAGTCCACCCTTGAGCACTGATAGCTTCATTAAAGAGCAGCATGAGAGAAACGTCTCCACCAGGTTTGTTCCTGTTTTCTGGACCTCTGATGAGGTTAAAGTCACCCACTACAAGCCAGTCAACATCATCTGGCATTTGGGTATTCGCGTCGGCCGTCCGTAACGACTCCGTCGAGGCATTGCATCTACTCATCATGGCTCCCGCGGCCTTCATCGCCGCCGCTTCCCCCGACTCGCCAGCCGCCACGTGTGCCCGTGTGGCCGTGCTCGGGAGCATGGATTTCATAAAGCAGGGGAAATTACTCATATGCCTTTTTTATATTTTTCATAAAAAATAAAAATCCTTGTGGGTCCCACTATTTTGTTACTTCCCAGTACTTCTTTGTAGGTACTTCATGGTACTTTCACCATTGGATTTCATCAGATGGACGGCTGATAAAAAAACAAGCACCTTAAAATTTCTCATTCAAATAATACGAATGATCAAACTATATAATGTCAACAGTCAAGAATATTTCGGAATAATACTATGAGGGCAGAGTACGATGCTCCAATAACAGATTTTGGTCCACCACCAGACCACCACGACCATCCATCCATCCAGAGCAAGAGGACAAGAAGAGTACGTGATGGTCAAGCACGCGGAGTGGTGACTGGACGTACAGCTAGGATCTGAATCTGATTGGGTACCCATACAGCAGTATATAATCGAGGTGGGCACGTGAAACGTGCTGCCTAGAGTTTCCCTCAGCCCTGGCGCGGCGGCGTGAAGGCCCGACGAGGCGACGAACCATCCATTATTCACATCCCTTCGCCGCGTCCGTACATCTCCGAATCTTTTTTCCACTTATTACGTAAGTACGTGAGCTTTAAATCAGCGGGGGGAGGTCGCTCACTAGCGGGCCGGGCAGCGCCACATCCCTAATTACTTTGTCCCGATCGACAGATCGAGCTCCGGCGAGGTCGAGCACAACACGTACAGTTGGGAGCACACATCGATCTCTGAAACAAATTAAGCTCTCGATCCAATCAAGCACACAAGATCATAGCCGGCAAAGCACTGCCGCCGCGGCCAATCCAATCCGCCGGAGGGAGCAGCTTGCAGCTGTTGTAGACCTGCCGATGAACCGGGGGCCAAGCAGCTCTCAAACCTCGGCGGCGGACGGCACGGTGGCCGGCGCAGGGCTCGGCGGGCTGAGGAAGGAGGTGACCACGTGCGAGTACCACGACGTCCACGTCATGTGGGAGATGCTCTCCGCCACCGACAGCCGCAGCAGCAGCAGCGACAGCGGGAAGGCCTCGACCTCGAAGCCAATGAAGAAGAAGAGGAGGAGGCCCGTCGCGTGGAGCCTGCTCTGCTCGTCGTCGTCGTCGTCGAAGAGCTAGCTGAAGAGAAAACTGATGATGCCTGACGGGATGGGCCTCATCTCCTCCGCTACGGGCCCAGGCCCGCCGTCGTTTATTCATGGGCTGCTTGGCTGAGCCAAGACGGGGGCCCAGGTCAAGGTGCGGCCCCTGCCACCATTCAGTTTTGACAAGAACAATTGACAACCTGCAGCTAAAAAAGAGAATGATAGTGTTTAGCCAACCACTTTTTTCTAAATATAAAGTATATAAATAATTTCATCTCTTATTAGCTCCTCCCGCCTAGGATTTAAGATTTCTATTTTCTCCATCTCTAAAATAAATAAAAAAAATTAATCACATCAAATGATGGGAGGAAGAAGAATCAAACCTTGGCAACACTTTAGAGGAAAGAAATCTTCACAAATAGATGAAGAAAAAATTCAGCAGCACCTCTCTAAGGTTGAGGCGTCATGGAGGAGGAGCTTGAGCTCTAGGTGAAGAATGGCTCGGGCAAGAGAAAGATGAGGAAGAAGAAGCTGGATTTATAGGGCGCGGGCTTTTAGTCCCGGGTGGAATTACCAACCGAGACTAAAGGGAACCCTTTAGTTTCGGTTGGTAATTCCACCCGAGACTAAAGCATTAGCACCGGGCCTTTAGTCTCGGTTGGTAACTCCACCCGGTGCTAAAAGCTAAGCTCGCGTCAATCATTGCTGCAAAGAGACGTTGGGAGCCAACCCTTTTGTCACGGTTGGTTATACCAACCGGGACTGAAGGAGGGGTGCCTCCCACCAACATTTCGGGCCACGTCAACAAAAAACCTTTAGTCCCGACTCCAAAGTTGAACCGGGACTAAAGGTCCGTACCAAAACCTTGCTCTCTACCTGTGAAAATTCATTTACAACGCTCTTCCATCCGTCACGAACTATGACACAACTACATGGTCTACCTAAGTCGGAGCAACCAACAAGTTGCATACTCGTATATTATAGCCAGCTCTGGATCGTAGGAGGCGTTTATCTTTATTCGCTCACCCTGTATAGGGGTGGGCTCATGTTCAAGCCAGTGAGGGCACCTTTTTGTACTACAAAAATCAACTATAACTTGAGGGGTACGGTGCCTTTTGGTACAAAGTTATAAGGAAAAGCCATGTGCATGACTTACCACACCAAAATTCATTTACAACACTCTTCCATCCATCACACGAACTATGCCACAACTACATGGTCTACCTAAGTCGGAGCATCCAACAAGCTGCATATTCGTACCTTCGCCAACTCTGGATCGTAGGAGGCGTTTATCTTTATTCGCTCACCCTGTACTGAGCGGGGCTCATGTTCAAGCCAGTGGGAGCACCTTTTTGTACTACAAAAAATCAACTACTTCTTGAGGGGTACGGTGCCTTTTGGTACAAAGTTATAAGGAAAGGCTAATGATTTTGATAGATAGCCATATTGCCTCAAGAAGCGCCCAACAATACTTTCCCATAAATGATATTTTAAGCATGAATCATCTTTTTGGAATTTTAATAATATGAATGATCAAACTATATAATGTCAACATTGACAAGTATTTTTGTATATTTTTTTGCGAATTACACAATACATCGGAGACACTCACAACGCACGCACACTCATCCCTATGAATACACGCACGCAAACCCTACCCTAGGAGCATCTTCAAGACCGTGCCAAATCCTCAAAATTGTGAAGTCACCACAGCGCCATTGTCGACGGAACGCCGCCACCGAAAGCACAAACGCCGTTAAATCTCGAAATTTACTCCACGAGTCAAACCCAGAACCTGAGATGCTACCGGGGCTCTTGTAACCACTAGGCTACAGACCCTTTTGCAAGTATTTTTGTATACTACACTCTCCAGGTAACAGATTTTGGTCCACCACGTACGACAGTCCATCCTGAGCAAGAGGACAGGACAAGAGTATACGTGATGGTCAACCACGCGGAGTGGTGAACGAACACGCCCTGACACACTAGCTAGGATCTGATTGCATTGCGTTGGGTACCCATCCTATGGAGCATACGAGGCAAAAACAAAAACAAAAATGAGGTGGGCACGTGAAACGTGCTGCCTCGATCGAGTTTCCCTCAGCACCGGCGGGAAGGCGCGACGAACCACCCATTTGCCGCGTCCGTACATCCCTGAACCCGTTTGTCCACGTAAGTAGTTGAACTTTAAATCACCGGGAGCTCGCTCACAGGCTACCGCTACCGGGCGGCGCCACATCCCTAATCCCGATCGACAGACAGAGCTCCGGCGAGGTTGAGCACAACACACAGCACATCTCTGAAACAACCCTCTCGACCCAATCCCAATCCGCCGGAGAGGGAGCAGCTAGCTTGAAGCTGCACACCTGCCGCCGATGAACTCTCAAACCTCGGCGGCGGACGGGGACGGCACGGTGGGCGGCGCAGGGCTCGGGGGGCTGCGGAAGGAGGTGAGCACGTGCGAGTACCACGACGTCCACGTCATGTGGGAGATGCTCTCCGCCACCGACAGCAGCAGCAGCAGCAGCAGCGACAGCGGGAAGGCCTCGACCTCGAAGCCAATGAAGAAGAAGAGGAGGCCCGTCGCGTGGAGCCGCCTGATCTACTACTGCTGCGGCGCGCTCTGAAGTCTGAACCTTCTCACCTGCTCTGCTCGCCGTCGTCCAAGATCTAGCTGAAGAGACTGTTGACGTCTTCGGCTCTGTTTGCAAACAGTAACAACAAAGAAAATGAAAACAAAACCAATGCAAACATTCGAGACATTTTCATTGCTCCCCTTCACACACATTCTGTGTTTTCTCCTACATACTCGATATCTTCGGATCTCCTGCTTTATAATAAAAACTAGTAGGAAGCAAAAGATGACAAAAACAATTGACAAGCAGCAGCCAAAAAAGATTACAAGTATACTAGTTCGTAAGTTGTGACTCATCGCCGTACTTGTTCAGGCACATGTAGCTGGCAACAGCCCTGCTGCGATGCTGACGTACTACTGAACTTTTTCCCCTGACAATGTTAAAAAAAATAATGTCAGCCAGCAGAACGCGTTCTTGTTGACGGTTTTGACGCTGCAAGTAGTGGTTGTCGTGCACAGCACTGAGAGTAGTAGTGAGGCAGCTCCTGATGATCCGTATTTTTTGCATTGCAGGCCATGTCCATTCCAAAGTTGCCATATATAAAAATTGCACGCACGTTTTAGCCCATCCAAACGGAGGAGTTTGCAATTACTGTCCTTTGCATAATCGCAAAAGCTAGCCCTCGCGTAGCTTTTCATTATGAAATCGTTTACACCAGCAAGATTAATTAGGCAAAAAGAGCCAAAGACGACGCGCGCTGCAGACTCATCAGCAATTCATCCGATCCATACTAATAATTAATAAACAACTGAACTGAATCTGACACAACCACCATATGCGCCGATTAGCACAGGTGTCCTAATTAGCGCACTTTGTCATGCATGTCACTTCATTGAAGCGGCTCAAATGAGTGGCTGATAATTAAGCACTCTTGCTCTAGCTTGCTTTTTCGTATATCCTATACATGACGAAAAGTTAAGAGTACGTGTGATCGGAGCAGGAGATCACAACTAAACAACACTTTAAGGCTTAAGCACTGCAGAGGCCGTGCACACGCGCAAAGGCAAAACACACACAAGGAGAGCACAAAATCTGCTATACAGCAAATGTCCATGGCTGAACAGGAGCTAGCACTAGGCCAAAAACGATTTGTACTAGCACAGAGAAATTAGCATGCTGGCGGGTGTAATTGGCATCCGCCAGCACTGTGGTGCAAAGGGGCGTCGACTTTAAACCCGCCAGCAGTGAAGGTCTAGTGTTGGCGGGTGACATAAGCCACCCGCCAGCACAAATAGGACCATTTGTGCTGGCGGGTGACTTATGTTGCCCGCCAGAAACATAGTCTGGGTGGCTTATGTCGCCCGCCAGCATAGATGCACACAGTCACTTGAAAAATTCGAATTTTTCAAACGATCTCAAATGGATAAACTCTCAACATGAAAGTTGTAGATCCTGAGAAGTTATGAAACTTTATAGTTATGAAACAGTCCTGGTCCGGCGGTTGGTGAGCGGCGGCGGACGCTCTATGGGGAATGCCGCCGCCGCGCCATCAACCCGCAGCAAGTTAAGTTCGGTCATCGCGAAGGAGCAATCCCCCGCCGATCTTCGCCGGATGAAGCTTGCTCCTCAGCGAGGTCGGCGATGGCGGCGCCGCCCTACGTGGTCGTTTGGGACATTGATTCCGATTCGGCGAGGAGCATAGCGGCTTGAGGGGCGGGGCTCATCTTAGTCGTCCGCCCGGCGGGGACTTCTTGACCTCCCGGCGATTCCATTCCGCTGCGGGCCAAGGCACCCACCTTGACGGCGCCCAAGCGCGACTCGTCGGCGGCGTCACGAGGAGGTTCGGGCCCTTGAAATCTTCTTGGAAGGGCCCCTGCCTCCGCGGCGGATCACGCCCGGCGACCCTCGCCGATTCGTCTTCCGGGCGCTCTACTCTTCGGCGACCTGCCGCGCAATCGTCCGGGTTGAGCGCCACCGGTTCCTTCGGGTCGAGCGCGCTGCCGGTGGGCCCGCATCGTCGACAGCGTGACCAGCCGACTCAACCAGCGACTCATACAGCCATCAAGCGCGTCGGGTTAACCCTATCTGTTAGGTCATGTCAAACTCTGGGCATTGATGGCTGGGCGCGGGGCGAGGTTCGAGCGCCATGGGCCGGGCGTGGATCGCCCGGCGGATGTGGCGGGCGGCTGCGGCCAGGGCAGAAGCGGCGCCCGATGATCCGTGGTAAACCAAGGCGGCCGGATGGCGGGCCTCGTGGGGGCTCCTCACCTTGGCGGGTGTGGAGGCGTGGGGGCTCCACCCCTGCGGCCGGATGGCCGTGGGGCCGTGGGGAACCCCCTCCTCATGACCCGGGCGGGGAGTGCGGCTCCTCACGGGGCCATGATCCTCAAGGCAGGCAAGCAATTGCGGCGGTGTGAGGCGTGGGCGCCCCCATGGCGACAGGACACGGTTGGCCGCTTAGGGATTCTTGATGATGTTCAAGGCAAGCGGAAGAAAGCGCAAGGATAAAGAAAAAGCTGGAGTGTACTATACGCAGGGACCACTACACAAACGATGTCATCGCCAACTCATGAGCCAAAACCGTGATGGCTTTACTGGTGCTCTGCGAGGATGGTATGGGCTTCTTTGATTCGAGGCTGCGAGGAGCAACAAATTGTTAACCCTGCTCGGGTTTCTTTTCTTTGCTGATTCTTTGTGGAAGCAGGCGAGGTCAATGCTCGGTGATCCGCTCGGGCTGGCAAGGATTATTCTGCGTTGGGGGGAGGTGCGATCTTGGGAACAAATCTTTTGTGGTACCTTTTCCGAGCAAGGAGGAACTGGAAAGGATGGTTGCAATCCATACGATCACAACAAGAAACAAAGAGGGCACATTAACCTTTGAGGAATTTGTTAATGATGTACAGCCTATCAAGGTACTGGAGCAGGTCTGGGTGACTGTCACCAAAGTGCCTCGTGCCCTTCGTTCGTTTCTTCCTTTGTGGGCAGTCGGGTCCATCATTGGGGCCACTCAGAAGGTTGATATGTTACACCTCCGGGCGACTGGCCAAGTCAGAATTTTGGTAGCGGTATTTGATGCAAAAAAAATACCGGTTCATGATGTTTGTGTCGGCTGCAATGTTTATCGCCTCTTTTTCAGCGGATGAAATTGCTCAGCAAGACGGCTCTGATCCCGAGGAGGACGATTTGTTGAGTGATGAGGATGATAACGGCAAGGAGAAGGATCGGTCTAATCCTGACTTTGACATGGGAGAGGCTGATCCGGAGAAGGAGGCGGGGGATCCCACGGCAGGCCAGTCTCAGCCACCTTCACAGCAACCCCGGAATCTAAATCAGAAACAAGCATCGTTGTTTCGGGAGGCGCTCGATTTAGCTTGTGATAAGCTGTTTGATGAGATCAGTATCAAAGTTATGCTTGAGCCTGCTGATGAGACGACCAGGAAGCATTTTACCCCGTTGACTCACGAGGAACTGGAATCTTATAATACCCTGGTTGACCCCACGGCGAAGGTCCTTCCCTCCGAGGTTTTCTTCACACCATCACCAGATCCTCAGGTTGTTGCGCCACATAACTTTCTGCAGGGCGAGGTTGATGGCGTCGAGATCGGTGGGATTCCTACTTCACCAACTACCTCATCCGCCGACATCTGTTCCTCGCCGGCGTCTGGACCTGCGGCGGCCGGTGTTTTGTCTGCACTGTCGGCTGGCGGGGAGGTGGGGGCAGGTGGCACTCTTTGTGGGGGTCGTCACACGCGCCTGGCTGCCTCCCGACTCGGCTTGGCGGACGCCTTGCCTCCATTGTCTCCAACATGGGGGCTGCCGACGGGACAGCGGGCGACGCCACCGACATTCTTCTGGGCGCCGCTGCCGCTCCTGGCGGCGATCAGCACGGCGCCTGAATTACCGGTGATCACATCACATCGGGATTCACTTTTGGAGCCTGCAGGGTCCACTACGTCGGAGGGGTGGACCGACGCTGGATCGGGCCGGGATGGAGGATCTTACTCGACTCCATGAATCTTCTTGCGGCGGTGGTGCCATCTGCGTCGAAGCAAAGAGTGGCGGCGGTGGCGGATGTGCATACCCTACACAAGGTGGAGTTAATGGCAGCAAAGAGGAACCTCGAATCCAAAGGTACTTCTTTCACTAGCTTTTCAGATTCTCATATTTTGTCAAACCTTGGTAGGATAGGCATCAACCTAGGCACCTCAGATGTAGCTGTTATTAAAAATCTAGAGGTAGATAGGCTGGTCCTTTGTGCTAAACAAAATAAGGTTTTACCTATTGCCTCAACCGTTGACTCTGACGATGAGCGGGATGAAAGGCTTGATACCGTTCTCAACCACGCTTGTGGGGATCTAAATGAGAACGTGCTGGATACAGAGCGTGATCATATTCTCGATCTTGCTCCTGTCCAACGCAAGAAAAAATATAATAATGCCAAAAATTCGAAAAATGGCAAACTCCCAAAGAAGCCAAAAACCCCTTCTAAAATAATTCTAAAATGAAAGGGGTTTTCTGGAATAGCAGAGGTCTAGGGGACTTGGCTAAACATAGGTTTTTGGCTGAACTAGTTAAGGAGGAGCAAATAAATTTTATAGCTATTTCCGAAACTGGTAGAGATTCTTTCCCTGATCATGTCCTCAAAAATCTGTGTGCGGGACATGACTTTCTCGTGCACCTCATGGGAGATCTGGTGGTATCCTACTAGGTGTCGACCTCAGTATTTTTGACATTGGAGCCATTGATGAGGGCGATTTCTATGTGAAATTCACCTTGAGATACAAAACTAATGGTTTCAAATTTGTTCTTTATTCAATTTATGGACCGGCACAAGTACAAAACAAAAGTGCCTTCCTATCCGAACTAGCTAACACCTGCTCAAAGGAATCACTCCCATATGTTTTAGGGGGGGATTTTAATATTATGAGACGCCCGGAGGATAAAAGCACAGGGAATTTTGATCCTAAATGGCCTGGAATTTTTAATGCTCATTGAATCTCTTGATCTTAGAGATTGTTATGACGGACGCCAATACACTTGGGCAGGTCCTGGGGACAATCCCACTTTCGAGAAACTCGACAGAGTACTTGTCAGTACGGATTGGGAAATTCAATTCCCTTTGTCTAAGGTAGAGCCCAGGGACAGGAATATATCTGATCATTACCCCTTGGTTCTTAGTACTGGAGCCTCCACTCACCTAACCGGGAACAGGCCTTTCAAATTTGAGAGAGGTTGGTTAGTACGAGATGGTTTTTATGACATGGTTGCTAATATCGGCAATCGAGAGCTCGTTCCACCCTCTTGAGCGTTGGCGGTTTAAAATTGTGAGACTAAGACAACACTTAAGGGGTTGGGCTAGACATACAGTGGGGTCCTATAAGAAGGAAAAGAAGACCTTACTGTCCCTTTTAGAGGATCTTGATAAGAAGGCAGAGTCTGACCATCTGTCCGATCAAGAAGTAAATCTTAAGCATTATCTAAAGGAACGTCTAGTCACCCTTCTGAAGGAGGAGGAATTAAAGTGGTACGAGAGAGCAAAGGTTAAAACCCTTTTAGAAGGAGATGCCAACACTAGATTCTTCCATCTAGTCGCTAATGGTAAACATCGAAAACAACGAATCTTTAAACTTGAGGATGATCAAGGGATTGTTGTGGGAGATGATTGCCTCAAGAGTCATATTACTAACTACTATAAGGATCTCTTTGGCCAGCCAGAGGCTTCTGGGGTTTCACTAGTAGAGGATCAAGTCCTTGACATACCTCAGATATCTCAGGAGGAAAATGAATCCCTCATTACTGCCTTCACTGAATCTGAAGTGAGAAACACAGTCTTCCAAATGGAGCATAATAAAGCTCCAGGACCTGATGGATTTCCTGCGGAATTTTATCAGGTTTTCTGGGGGATCATCAAAGCGGATCTTTTACCTCTCTTTGCTGATCTACATAGGGAGGCGCTGGATTTGTACAGCTTGAACTTTGGAATCATTACGTTAATCCCTAAAATTCATAATGCGACCAAAATTCAACAATATAGACCAATTTGTGTCCTAAATGTGAGCTTCAAAATCTTCACTAAGGTGGGGACAAATAGGCTTAATCTTGTAGCCAACAAAGTCGTAAGCGACCACGATCCGCCTTTTGCCGGTAGGAACATCATGGAAGGAGTAGTTATTCTACACGAAACTATTCATGAACTTCATACCAAGAAGCGGGACGGTGTCATTTTTAAAATTGATTTTGAAAAGGCTTATGACAAAGTCAAATGGTCCTTTCTGCAACAAACCCCTTAGATGAAAGGCTTTGCACCGAAATGGTGTAGGTGGATCCAAAGTATGGTCCGGTGGAAGTGTGGGGATCAAAATTAATGATGAAATTGGGCCTTATTTCCAAACCAAAGGGGCCTCGAGGTGATCCTATGTCACCAATCTTATTCAACATCGTTGCCGATATGCTGGCCCTACTCATCAATAGAGCAAAGGCCGATGGTCAAATAAGAGGAGTACTCCCCCATCTTGTTGATGATGGTTTGTCAATCTTGCAATATGCTGATGACACTATTATCTTCATTGACCACGATCCCGAGCAGGCGAAAAATCTTAAGCTTCTGCTTTGCGCGTTTGAGCAGTTATCTGGGCTCAAGATCAACTTCCATAAAAGTGAAATTTTTTGCTACGGACAAGCTAAAGAGATGGAGGAATTCTATACCTCTCTCTTTGGTTGTAATAAAGGGACATACCCTTCGATATTTAGGATCCCAATGCACCATAGACAACTTTTGAATTCTGAGTGGAAGAAGGTTGAAGAACGTTTCGAACAAAAACTTTCTTGTTGGAAGGCAAAATACCTATCCTACGGAGGTAAACTTGTCTTACTCAATTCAGTCTTAAGCAGTCTACCCATGTTTATGATGTCCTTCTTTGAGATACCGAAAGGGGTCATCAAAAACTTGGATCACTACAGATCTAGATTCTTTTGGCAAGGATCCTCACAGAAACACAGGTACAGACTTGCCAAATGGGACATCTTATGTCGACCTAAAGATCAAGGTGGCCTAGGTATTCTTGAGTTGCAACTACAAAATAAATGTCTGTTGGCCAAGTGGTTAGTTAATCTACTAAACACAGATGGCATCTGGCAAACGCTGCTCCGTAATAAATACCTAAGGTCTAAATCTTTAACTCAAGTGGAAGCCAAACCCCATGACTCTCATTTTTGGAGAGGCCTCATGCATATAAAAGATGAGATACTGTCTTTAGGTTCCTTTGTTATTAAGGATGGGACCAAAGTCAGATTCTGGGAAGACACTTGGATAAGAGACAAGCCGCTCAAAATCCAATACCCGAACTTATATAATATAGCGAGGGATCCACACGCTACGATATCCAAGGTAATGGCCACAAGCCCCCTGAACATCTCCTTTAGGAGGGCTCTAGTGGATAACAATCTTAGAGATTGGCTTGCATTAGTGGCACGAATCTCACACGTGCAACTAACGGATGGCTCTGACTATTTAAAATGGAGCCTAACCAAGTCCGCTTGTATCACCATCTTATTGATACAAATCCTCCTTTCGACATCGAAGATCGGAAGATGAGGATTCCACTAAAGATTAAAGATCTTTCTGGTTTCTACAAAGGGGAGTAGTTCTCACTAAAGACAATCTGGCTAGGAAAAATTGGAAAGGTAGCCAGAAATGTGTTAGTTGTAACAGGAATGAGAATATCCAACACCTATTCCTTGACTGCCCCTTTGCTAAAACGATTTGGCACATAATCTTCTTCGCTACAAATCTTAAACAACCCAGATCTGTTAGCCATTTGTTTGGTACTTGGCTTAATAATCAACCTAAGACCATGAAAAGTTTGATCTGGTGGGTGTAGCTGCGCTATCGGGCTATTCTGGCGATGCCGGAATGATGTAATTTTCAACAAATTGAAAACTAACTCTATCATGTAGGTTATTTTCAGGGGAGCATATTGGCTACGCTCTTGGTCCCAGTTCCAGCGTGACGAGCAAGCCAAGGACACCCTCATCATGCTGAGCAAGAGATTGGAAGTGATTGCTCTAGACATTTCAAATAGGGGGTGGAAGCATCTTTATCGTTTGCTTTAGTCTATGGATCTTGTTTTGATTTTGGTTTGTCTTATCTCCGAACCACGGTGTGGTCTGTAATAATAGGCTGTGTACATCCCTGGATGTAGAGGCCGGATTTTGTAATCCCTTATCTAAAAAAAATGAAACTTTATAGTTTACACTTTTTTATTTGAAATCATATTGTCAATGAAATTCAAATTTCAATCTCTCAAATTTGAAATTCAAATTTCGTAAATGACCTCAAATGGAAAAACTCCCAACATGAAAGTTGTAGATCTCAGAAAGTTAAGAAACTTTGTAGTTGACAAGTTTTAAATTTGAATCCGTTTAGTGCCTCAAAAAATCGATTTACACTCGATGTAGTATAATATGAGTAGAACCAAAACTGCATATGGACACATATGAGTGTGTGGTGTAGTGGTAGAGGAGGCTTCGCGTGAGGGAGAGGTCACGGGTTCGAACCACGGCAACCGCGGAGCGTCAGCGACTTACTGTGAAAAAATGCGCGACTTTTTAGTGTCGAAAACCTCGGTCTTGCCGGTGGGTGGTGGTGGTCCCTCCTCTAAAAAAACATTTTTTTGCTGTTTATTTTCAGTTTTTTAGTGCTGACCCGAAAAACCTCAGTGCTGGCGCGTGACTTAAGCGCCCGCCAGCACTAGGTCTCTATGCTGGCGGGCGGACAACCGCCAGATCGACGATTTGTGCCGGCACGTGGCACAAGGTCGCTGGCGGGCGCTCCACCCGCCAGCAAAGACCCCTTTTACCCGCCAGCACAAATCGTTTGTGGCCTAGTGTAGGCTCTATCTGCAACTAACTCTGATGACGTCGATCACACGGACCTTAATTAGCTAGCTAATGTGGTGTCTTGAATAGAAGAATCTTTCCATGGCATCTGATGCATGCAGAGCCTGGAAATTAGTGGCTAGGAGGAGGAGTTCGATCTGTTGGTTCCAAAAAGAAAAGAAAGAATAAAAAAAGTGCTCGGCGATGATTCCAGCATCCATTCCAATATTCCATGTATGTGGCGAGAAGTTGGGAGATGTCGAGTGTGATTGATCGGTGGCAGCATCAGCTGCTGTTGCTTTAAGCGTAGAGCGGGCTTCGTGTCGCTAGCCGCCTTTTGGGCTTTCGTCACCGGGTTGTGGCGCCTTAGCTTGTCGTTTTTTTCGTTGTTTTGTCATTGCTCGGGCCTTGGGCCCAGACGTGTCTGCTGTAACTTGGTCCAAACTTCTTTCTTCTTAATGAAAAACATGCTATGCACGTCATAAAAAAAGAAAATAGGAGCAGAGCACCTCATCGATGGAAGACAACATATATGATGAGAAGGATGCAACTAACTACAATGCATGCAGCAAACCAGCCGGCAAGGATGGAAGTCGTTGGGGGATTCGGAATCGAGCTTAATAGGGTTAATACCATGAGATTGCCATGATTCAATGGGGGCAATTTGAAAGTCTAAACAGCGAAACCCTCTAAGGCCATCAGTACCTTTTCACTCTTCAACGTTAGCTTTCGCCTGACACCCTTCGTCGTCCGAAAGCCCTAGCGTAGGGGGAAGAGTTCAATTTCTCGTTGGGCTTGATGCTTTCGGTTTTACCAGGGTGAAACTCTAGGAGCCAATCAGCGCTTTTTCACCTTTTCTATGCTAGCTTTCGCCAGGCACCTTTCGTCACACAGAAAGTTATACAATGCGAAAGGTTCTTTTTCCGTAACCTTGCGTTGATTGACCCATTCACAGTTTTCCCAAAGCGAAACCCAGTAATCAATTTCCCTCTGCGTAACAAGCTTTAACCTGTATTTCGCACGGGGTGTCGTCGCCGCTAACAAGCTTGATCTTTCATTGTGTCTAATATTGTTTCAGGTACAAGAATTCACTAGGCGAAAGGGTGGCCTCCGAAGTTGAAAGTCTTCACCCGACAAACGCATGTGCTGATGCCGGAAAAGGCGCCGTGATACGCGGCGAGATATCAGGAAAGCGTCGATTACGTGAAGACTTTATGGAGGACTACCATAATTAGCCTAGTACATTCTTGTTTGATTCCTTTTACACAAGGTCAATTTCGGTATGTATCCCTATAAAAGGAGGCCGACCGGCACTTATAAAGGGGATCGGCTTTTGAGAATTACACTGTTGAGTGTTAGCTTTTGTCTTCCGTGTGCTTCCTGCTTGAGCCCTTTCATTTCATTTCATTGTTCGTGTTAGGCTTTGCCATAGCACAACAGAAGTTAGACACGCACATTGTGTTCGTCCTTTTTGTTGTGTGTCGATCTGATCTATAGGGTGGGTGCTGATGGCATTGGCAACATCATATATATTGCCAAGTATGTACTCCGGTAACTAGTGACGCTTGCAGGAATAAAGAGCTAATTGTTTTACTTTCTGCTCCCCTTTTTAGGGTCTGTTTGGAATGAAGGAATAGAAAACAGAGGAATTATGGGAATCACAGGAACGAAGGAATCGTAGATGAGGAAAACAGAGGAATGAAAACACAAGAATGAAATGAAGATAGCTGTTTGGAACATAGGATTTGAAATGCAGGAATCATATTATAGGAAGAATAAAAAAGAAAAAAGAAATCAAATTAATATTTTCTTGAAAGATGCTGGCCTATAATTGCAGAAGACTTATATTAACTCCGTGAAAAATTCTATGAAGGGAACATTTGCTTGAGAAGCATCAATTCCTCCTATATGACCTTGGTACCCAACAATGATTCTCCAGTTTCAGTTGGAGACTTCAGGCCTATCTCTTTACTCAACTCATCCATAAAACTCATCACCAAACTTCTAGCTGTAAGACTACAGAGAGTCATCATGAGACTGATTCACAAAAACTAGTATGGTTTTATAAAGTCCAGATTGATTCATGACCGCCTAGCATGGGCTTTTGAATATCTACATATATGTAAAACCTCAAAGAAGGAACTTGTGATCATTAAACTGGATTTTGAAAGTTTGACAAAACTAAGCATCAAGCAAAACTGAAAATTCTGAAGCACAAAGGATTTGGTGAAAAGTGAATTGGATGGATTAAGGATATTCTGGGTTCTGGCACTTCTTCAATCCTCCTCAATGGAGTACCTGGCAAAGTTTTCCACTGCAAGAGGGGTGTAAGACAAGGTGACCCCCTCTCACCCCTCCTCTTTGTGTTGGGAGCTAACCTGCTTCAGTCATTAATCAACAAGGAAGCGCAACAAGGTGCTCTCAACATACCCATTCCACAAAGAGCAGGCTCAGACTTCCCTGTTGTGTAGTATGCAGATGATACACTGTTGGTAATGGAAGCCTGCCCTCAACAGATTTCTCACCTCAAAGGTATCCTCCAAGCCTTCTCTGCTTCTACTGAGCTCAAGGTTAATTATAACAAGTCAGAGATGGTACCTTTAAACATATCTGAGGAGACTTTAGACCTGTTGTCCACCACCTTTGATTGCCAAAAAGGTTCTCTACCTTTCTCTTACCTGGGATTGCCTCTAGGCACCTCAAAGCCTGGTCTGGCTCGGTTTTATACCTCTTATGCAAAAAATTGAGAAAAGGCTGACCTGTACCTCAATGTTTCTTAGCCAAGTTGGGAAACTGGAGATGGTGAATTCGGTCTTCTCCTTATCGGCAATTTATTACACTGCTACTCTCAAGCTCCATAAAGGTGTCATAAAGCAGCTGGACAAGTATAGAAGGCATTGTCTATGGAGAGGGTCTGATCTGAACTCTAAAAAGCCCTTTAAGGCTGCTTGGCCAATGGTGTGTGTCCCTAAGAAACAAGGTGGTTTGGGAGTAATCAACCTCAACACACACAATGAAGCAATGCTCCTTAAGTTTCTACACCAATTCTTCACAAAGGCAAACATCCGCACAACCCGCACGGTAAAGAATTCACATGAAATATTAACTGAGTTTTCCATAAAACCCGCACAACCAAGAAGTGGTGCAGTGGTAAACAACATAGTCTTGTTCCTTTAGGTCTCTGGTTCGAACCCATGCCATGGCAAATTATTTTTGCAAAATTTCGTGACCTAGCCTCCGCTGACCTGGCGAAAATGCTTACATGTGGGACCCTGAAAAATTTTATGACGACTTGGAACACTCTATTTTCGAGAAAATGCTTACATGTGGGACTCAACTAAATTTTATGACGACTTGGTACACTATTTTTAAAATAATGCTTATACGTGGGACCAAAGTTGGTTTATGACGCTATTGCGGAGCTTATGTCGTCACAAAACAAGCATGGAATAGGCAACACTCGGCTACATTAGCAACCGCTATGACGAAAGTTTTTTTTGTCACTAAATTTGCTCGGAAGTGAAATATTATGACGAGATCAGCCAGAAACGTCATAAATCAATGATGCTAAAATATGGTTGCGCCACTAATCAACGATTTTCTTGTAGTGGTGGCCTGCGGCGCTCGGCTACGACTCAAGGCAGTGGCACTGCGTAGAGGCGAGCGAGGGCACGGGGCGAGGCGGCGGGTAGGGCACGCGGGACGGCCAGGGCGCTCGCCCTTTATAGGGGCGGGGCATGAGGTTGCCCTAGCACGCATGCCAAGGAAGGGCGGCGCGGGCGCGCGCCGCTCGGCCCATGGCCGGCCGGCTGTGATGGGCTCAAAGGATAGGTTTTGTTTTTTAGATTTTTCCAAAATTAATTTTTCAGTACGAAAACAATTTCCAGAAAAATTTAGAAAATGTTTGGAAGCACGAAAAATTTCTAGAAAATTCCCAAAGTTTCATGAAAATTTCCAGAGGCAGATTGGAACATGAACTGCCCAAATAAAGTATTTGGAGCTCATGCAAAAAGATTTAAGAGCCTTCTAATAAATAGAATTAGCTCGAGGAAAGTGAGAATAAATTTCAGAAAAAGCTGGAAAATTCTCAGAAAGATTTGGTCAGCATCTAAATGCCTTTTTAAAACCTTTTGCACTAAAAAAACACCAAGGTGCATCGGCATGAATGTAACACACACTTAACCAATTTATTTATGTAAAAACAAACAATAGTTTTTTCCTATTCTATATTTACTGTAAAGAAAATAAATATAGAAAAAATTTGAAATTATGAGAAATTTAGAAATTTCAAGGTGTGACAATGCTCGAGGCGCAACAACTCTTCTTTGAAGCCTTCCTCGGCAGGCAGCAGCACCACAAGAAAGCCAGGCACTCCCCTGCTTCCAATGCTATGGAAGAGGACCGATGATGATCCTGCTCCGCATCTGCTCTGTGAACAATGTGTTTACGCTTACTTGCTCCGTGTTAACTGCTGTTTATGCTAGTAGTTCTTGATAGTCGTTGACTTGTGATATTAGTAGCAATTTACTCTTTTGTGCATGGATGGTGGATTGAACTCAACAGGGGCTTCTCCGTGCCATCCCACCTGGTGTTCTGTTCCGACCAACCGAATCCACGGTTCTGTGTGCGGGCGCGGTGCCATCATCCATCAGCGCGGGAGGGAGCGCGGCCCCTGCCCCTGCCTTGCCTCGCTTCGACTCGCGCGGGCGCTGCCGCCGCCCTCTTGCCCGTCCGTCGCGGGGACGAGGTCGGGGAGGAGGCCACGGGGTGCAGCCCCAGGAGGTCGACCGGCAGCGGCGCGTGCACATGGGGCCGTCGGCAGCTGCGCTCAGCCGTCGCGGGCGTTCTGCCGAGGGTGAGCTCCACCGACCGCTGCGGTCCCGGCCGCCTCAGCGCGCGCCGGGCGCGGGGCAGCTCGACCTCGGCCGTCACGGGTGCGCGCGAGCGAGCTCGACCCCGGACGCCGGCGAGCGCGTGCAGGGGAGCTCCGATGACGTGGACAACAGCAACGACGAGTTCGGGGTGCGCGACGAAGGGGAGCTCGCCGATCAGAGGAGGAAGAACAGATAGAAGGAAAAAATTGGAAAGGCAGTGACAGGTGGGGCCCACTGTGACAAAGGGTAAGATGGACATTTTATTTGCCGGTCCCATATGTCAGGGCTCCCAAACGGTAGAAACTGGACGGAACACGGAGGGAATGGCGTGTAGGACAAATAAGTTTAGGTCGATGGCACACAGGTGCGAGCGATCTTTTAATGACACACAGGTCGGCACCATTTTCTTTAATCCCATACAAGTAAAAGTAAAAGCATGCCTTGTTTTAAAAAAAAACCGTTCCGAGATCGGAGCGGTGAGTTCTCCTCCAATGACAGTTTCCAACTCGAAATCCGAGCTCTCTTCGTTCGCGCGCTCCTCTGCTCTTCTACTTAAGCCAGCGCGCGCTCCCCGCGCAACGCAAGCAGAGTCCATCGCGGAGGGAGGATCCATGTCCATGGGCGGCGATAAGAAGAAATTCACCAACCCCTCCCTGCATCCGCCTCAGCACGGGTGGTACGACAATGCCGAGGCATCTCCGCCGCAAGACACCACCAGCTGGGTCCTCCTGGACCTGAACGCCTACATCGCCGACCGCGAGAACTCCACCACCGCGTGCGCCGTGATGAGCGACGGCGACGCCATCCGGGTCACCTTGTGCGCCGCGCCAACGCCGCTCGTCTCCTACATCTGCGTCTGGTGCCCGGACCTCCCCCAGACCACCACCGAAGAGACGACGGCTACGATCAAGGCCGCGGAGTCGGACCTCCTGCTCCTCCGCGTCAAGGTCAGGAGAGATCGGTGGTCCGACTTCTTCGTCTACAAGGCCAACGGTGGCCCCAACTGCGTGCCGTCGCTACGGCTGCTCGACGTCGTCCCCGGCCCATGCCTGGCTCATCCCTACACCATCACCCTCCTCGGCCACCGTGACATCACCTCCTGCTCACACGGGGGTGTCGTCGACGACGATGCCGGGCAGCACTACTACCTCGCCGCCCTCAGCTTCAGCATCAGCAGTGAGTCTATGCCCTTCTCGTTCTGGCTATTCGACTCCAAAGGTGAAGAATGGAGCAGACTGGATTTTGATCTGCACGATGGTGATGGTGATCTTCCCTACTATATCACGACCAAGGCCATCGCGCTCGGACAGGATGGTCTTGTGGGATTCGTCGACCTGTTGCGGGGAATTGTCATCTGCGATGTGCTCGACCAGGATACCGGCCCGTGCTACCTGCCTTTGCCGCTGGAAGCAATCAGACGCGACGACCAATGGAGCGACCCCATGCTCTTCAGGGATGTCGCAGTCGTCGGGGGTCGGCTCACTCTAGTCGAGCTGCGCCATGTCATCCAGCCAGGCACTGACCTGAGTTCTTCCCGTTGGACCTGGCCCTGGGAGCTCTCCACATGGAGCAGGGAGGTGACTCCTGGTTGGGAGCATGATTGGAGACCGGGCTACACAGTCCAGTCTGGTGATATCTCAGTTGACATGAACACCACCGACAATGTCGCTTTGCTGCCTATGGTGGAGGACGATGAAGGTGTGCCGACGCCAACCATGGAGAGGCTTTACACAGCTCTCCCTGCACTCAGCTTGAGCAACGAAGGTGTTGTTTACATCATGGGTAAGGTTGGACGTCGAGAGGACAAGGCATTGGTGCTGTCCATCAACATGGTGAGCCGGAAGCTAGAGGGAGTTGCCGTGTTTGATGCTGAAAGAATGGTTGGCGTACCTTTTAGCTATACTTTTGTGCAATCTAGGATCCCTGATTATCTCAACCCAGGTGACCACCAGGGCCGTCCCGGAAAAGTATGAGGCCCTAACAAAATAAAAAAGAACTATATAAAGTCATGTACTACACAGCATCAGGATAATATCAAGAATTGTATGTACCCATCTTCTGGTTGCATAATTTGCACCTGGCATGAGGTATTCTTTTGGCATTTTTTGAAATCAGTTCGCCAATTGAAGACTTTAGGTAAACATGACTTGAATCTTGAAATAATAGATGTATATGAAATATTTACATACACAAAATATGAAAAGAATAAAATTATATTAGGTGTTTAAGTTCCTCTGAATTCTAAAATGATGAAAGAAAACTACATGTAAAGATTGGGCAATGAGCAGTTGGCAATCTGCAGTAAATTGATTCTCTTAACAAAAACAATTGACAGCCATCAGTAAAAAAGATTATACTCCCTCCGTCCTTTTTTATATGACGCCGGTAGTATCAAACAAAATGTGCTTATACATATGACGCTGTAGTACAATTAATATATGGATTGCCGTATTTGCCCTCGGCATCTCTGCTACCCGATCTCTGCATTGCTTGTCGACAGCTGTCGCGAGCGGTGGCATCACGCGCATCCTTCCTCGCATACCACTGCCATCAGTTGTGCGCATCCCCGTCTTCCTCAATCCTCGTATCCCTTTCTGCCTTGCAGCCCAGGGATCTGTTCTCCTACTCCGATGGTGACCCCGCTGCATCGCTCGGGTGAGGCATCGAGGACGATGGAGAGGAGTTGGGGCGGGGCTGGCGAAGAATGGGGCCAGGCTCCATCAGGTTTTGGCGGAGCGCACTTGAGCCAATTGATTCAAGCGGAGAGGGACGGCAATGCCATCTGGAGCTGGAGGAGTGGATTCGGGCAAAGCGCGCGGAGCGGCGGCGCTATCGGGGAGGAACAGCGACGCTAGCGTGGCGATGCGTGGGGATAAAAGTGTCATTTCATAGTCTTCTTAATTCTGTCAAATCGGTCGGGCACGTCATCTATTCACGGACGGAGGGAGTAAGACTATCTCCAACAACTCATGCAAACCGCAACCTAAACGCATAATAGGTCGCCACAGTGTTTTTGGGTACCAAAATCCCCCTCCAACAGACCAAGACCATGCAAAGACGATACTCATTTTGTGTTGCCCACGAACCAGGATGCAAAAAAGCATCACATCTCTCCTCGCGACGCAATCCTCTGCTAACGTAGTGATGGGCTCTGGAGGCGTCGGCGGGGCGCGGCCGGCGAGCCAAGGCGAGCAAGCGGCGGGGAGCTGCACCGCGGCGGGTAGCGGCCAACGCTTCCAGGCGGTTCCGCGGTGGGGCGCGGCCAGGCAGGACGACGGCGGGGAGGGGCGCGGCAAGGCCGGGAGATGGATGATTCCCGATGGCTCGTGTGTGGCGCACAGTGGAGAATGGTCGAGGAGCAAGCTATGGTTTTTAGCTCGTCGAGGCTCAGCAGATTTTGAAGGAAGTGAAGTGGTTGGGGCGAATTTGGCCGGCGACAGGGATGTGGCGTTGTGGTGGTGGCGCCCGGAAATCTCCGGGTTCACGATGGTGGGGCATGGCCTGCGCGGCAGGCGGGACCGCGGCCGGCATGGCGAGGCGGCACCGTGGCGGGGAGCAGCCGGCGCGACGAGGTGCGGCCAGGCGAGGAGCACGGCGGGGCGCAGCTAGGCAATGCGGGTCCACAGTGGGTGCGGCGGGCGGCGAGCACGCGCCACGGCGAGTCGGGCGAGAGCCGGCGCGGATTTTGCGTCCGCCGTTGGAGACGAGATGTGTTGCGTTCGGGACGCATTGCATGCGTGGGGCTGAAAACGGCTCGTGGTAGCTCGTTATGATAACAAGCTAGCTCGGCTCGGCTCGATAAGCAAACGAGCAAAAACTCCAGCTCGGCTCGGCTCGTGAAAAGCTCGAGCCAGCTTGTTTCAGCTCGCGAGCTTGAGTGTGGCCAACACCATTGCATGCTATCGAGGCTAGCCAGCGACGGCGTGGTGCCCGCTGCCTGCAATGGTGCCTTGCGTAGTTGGAAAAAAAATAGGAGCATAAAAGGAAGATGAGAAAATTGAGGTGCCGTACTGATTTGGGTGAAGAAATTGCTGGCATCTCCGATCAGTGCTTGCTAGCATCTCAGACGGGAGAGAGAGGAACTGATAGGGGGAGCTTGCCTGTTGATTTGTGGCCAAGCAAGCAGCTGGCGGCCGGTGCCAGTCGCCCACGCCATGGATGGATCGGATAGTCACGGCCGGATCCAGATGTGGGGGTGCGTGAGTCCGGGTCTCCGCGCTGCGAGTCCATGACCTAGCGGCGGAGGAAGTTCGTGTCCCTGGATGGCTAGCCTACAGCTTGCGGCAGCACGCTGGGAGTCGGACCTTCCGCCTGCGGCGGCGCAAGACGCGAGGGAGGGGATGGAGGACGCGGAGGAAAAGGATGGGCTGGTTGAAATTGAGCTGGTTGGGCTGCTTGTGTATTCTTGGTCGGCTTGCTCGCTGCAGTTATTGCTTGGCTCATTTGAGCTCGCGAGCGGCTCACGAGCTGCTCGAGCTAGCTCGTTAAATTTAACGAGCTGAAACGTCGGCTCGGCTCGTTTGAAAATCACACCAAGCCGAGCCGAGCGAGCTAACGAGCTGCGAACTTTTTGTCAGCTCTACCTGTGCGCGAACCCAAACGAAGGAATGCATCTCGCATATAGGGGTATCCATTGTTGGAGATAGCCTAAGTATTACCAATTCGGAAGTTGTGACTCATCGCCGTACTTGTTCAGGCACATGTAGCTGGCAACAGGCCTGCTGCGATGCTGACGTACTACTGAACTTTTTCCCCTGACAATGTTAAAAAAAATAATATCAGCCAGAAGAACGCGTTTTTGTTGACGGTTTTGACGCTGAAAGTAGTGGTTGTCGTGCACAGCAGTGAGAGTAGTGAGGCCTACATACAGGCAGCTGCTGATGATCCGTATTAAATTCCAGGCCATGTCCATTCCGTTCCGGTACATGTAGAAAGTTGCTATTTATAATTATATATATAAAGGCAGAAAGAATTGAAAACAATTTTCACCCAAAGTGAAACATACCCACCTCTCACAGAGGACCCACGTGTCAGACGAGGCCCACCCAAAAGAGCTAGACGAAACCCGCGAGGACGAAAAAACGCCATGATGCAAAATGTTTCCGCCGATTTCACCCGATTTTTGTCACCGCGAGCTCCCCTTACCCGCCCGCGTACCCGCGGCCGACCCGCCGCCGTCAATCACGCGCCCTCTCGATCTCTTTCCTTCCCTCCCGCGTAGATCTCACCCGGTGAGCCCCCACCTTCCTGTGCCGCCTCCGTCTCCCCTCCGCAGATCCCCTCAAGCCCGGAGCCCGTGCTCCTCCGTCCCCCGGCGGCCGCTTGTTTTGCCACGCACCGCCGCATCGGCCGCCGCCGGTCCTTCCTGCGTCTGCCCCGCCACCGCCGCCGCCGGTGGCTCCTTCCTCTTCGCGGCGCCGTGGAGAGGGAAGAGGAGGAGGAGCAGTGGGCCGTGACTCCCCGTCCACTCTCCTCTCTTTCTCCCGTTGGCGACGACAGGGTGGAGGCCCTCCTTCTCCCGATCCCGCACCCCATCCTCCTCTGCCTCTCCTCCCCGCCTGAGGGACGACGACGGGGCGGCGAGCCGAGGAACGACGATGGGACGGCGACGGCGACGACGCCCCTCTCCCCCCGGCTCCAGGTACGCCTCCTTCTATTGGAGCTCCTTATAGCCCCTCCTCTCGCACCATGGATGATTGACTCATTCATCCTATCTGCGCAGGGGCCTGCGCAGGGAGAGGATGACAGGAGGCGGCGGAGGAGGAGGTGGAAGGCGCCATGGGAGGAGCAGCTGGGCTAGGTTCCCGGCCGGATCTTCTCCTACGACTGGCCTCCCATGGCGGCGGCGATGGCCCCATCCACCTCCACTCTTCGCGGATCGGCTTGTCACTTTGTCAGTTTTGCTGCGGCACCTGCGCTCACCGCGACGAAGAAGTTGTCCTCTTCCTTGTCGGCCAGGCTAGCCAAGTTGCCAGCGCCTTTGAATGTGGTTGTGACAGCCCTGGGGAGAGGCGCAACTTTGTGGAAGCAGTCATGGTTCTGGGCGCCCATCCTTTGCATCGACCAGCTAGTGGTGAACCTCTCCTATAGGGAACATGGCATCCTTGGCCTCCATCAAGATCCACATCCGTCCTTATTCTGGCTCCGCTCTAACCACAACACCGACGGCCACATCAGGTGATCAGGTTCGTCCTCCTCCCCTCTGCGGTTCCTCAGTAATTTTGAAGCAGTTGTTTACTCATTATTGTGGTCCATGGTTTCTGAACTCACAGGATTTGATAATAAGCTGTCTTGGGCTTCGTTGGACAAATGATCTTCCTGGAGCAATGATACAAGTAAATTTCTTAATCTGAACCCATTTGTAGTACTATGCTTGGATTCAAATAGTCAAAGAGGACACATCTGAACCTTAACTGCCAATCACTCATTGTTATCATGCTTGCAGTGTAGGCTGACATTGAAACCTGACGGGCTTTTTCTTGCTGCAATTCTTGGTGGAGAAACACTAAAGTGATGACCTGCAATTCTTGGTGGAGTAAGTTTCTTTCATTTTTTTATTTCCCTGTCTGACCTGTCTTTAACCGGTTTCTAATACTGAAGGTGGAGCCTGGTTTCTGGCCCCTGCGGCTGCCCCTCTCATCACCTTGTTGGCCTCCTGTGTAATCCCGCTTCCCTAACCTCCGTGGGAAGAGATTGACGGCGGCTCCAGCGGACGTGCCCCATCAGCAGGTTCACGAGGCAGTGGTGACACCACCCTTCTCGATTATCGGCCCCTCCTCTCTAGCAAGTATGTTGGCTGGTTCCTCCTTATAGCTAGCAACATGCCAATGAAGTGTTTGTTAGAATGATAGACTGCTTCAGCCTTCACTGATTACGTTTTGCCGATTAAGAGGATGGCGATGGATCAACAACCTGCTGTGGTGGCGCAACATTTGTAGGTAAGACATTCAGGTCGCACATCCGATGCCTTTCATAATTAAGTGTTGCTTATTTTTTGGAGGTCACCTCAAGGGTTGATGGGAGGGGGGAGTTAATTCCTGAAGATCACTTCATGCAGGTGCTTTGAGAGCTCCCAACATTTCACTAGCTGTTCTTTTGATTTGTCCACATAGAGGGCACAACTATATTTTGCCTGCTAGCTAAACTGATTTGGCACCAAACAATTTTATTCAACCTCGTCATACAGAAACAATTTCATTCAGGCAAGGGACTAACTATAAAAGTACTACAGAGATAATTCAAGATTGTAAATTTTGTCGACAGTAAATTTGATAGATTATAATCATTTTTTAATTCTGGCGTGTATGCCCTCGTTTTTTTCTCACCATGGAAAGCAGTAAAGGAAACATGGAAGTAGATATGCCTTGTGGAAAATTGATGCCTAACTATCCTATTTTATAGATAGAAAACTAATGCCGAGGGTCGGACAATGTTTGCAACTAGGAGGTCTTCTGGTCTTCTGATCCGGTGGAGTTCATTGGAAGAATATATGTTCCCAGACAGGTTTGAATGATGATTTGTAATCATATAAGTGTAGATATTTTATCTGCTTTAAATGCTCAGAATAATATAAGTGTATATATTTTATCTGCTTTAAATGCTCAGAACTGTATAATATTGCTTCTATAGGTAGGCAATGCCTATCTGGCTATCCTAAGATTTGGCCTTCGTATGGTGATGTAAATTTTTCTAAAACTAACTCCAAGCATCACAACAATCATTTAGTTTAGGCTTGTTGTTTCCCTCTCTCATTAACTTGCATCGTTTCTCGTTTCCTTGCTGGGTGTACAAAGTGAACCAGCGATTTAAATTTTTTTCATTTCTTTGTTGTTCAACTATTTCACATTGCTTTGTGCTCATACCGGTGGGTAAGAGAACAACTAATCTGTAGAACACTACAGTCAGTTCTATAAGCGGAAACTTATGAACTAACAGTTTATGGTTCGGTAGAAAAGATACAGTATCATCTTGTTGTGGGCACAGGTGGATGATTGAGGAGGTTAATTTTGTCTCTGTGAGGTTAGGTTTGTACAAGTAAATATTTTCACACCATCAGGTTTTATGCTTATAGACGAAGATTGTTTTTCCCGTATAATCAAAGATGATAGTAGTTGCTTGGAATATTTTTGATATAATAATTTTTTTATTATGTGTATTTAATATCATAAACAATATATTTATTTTTATTGTATTTTTAAACCCGTGCGAGGCTTCTCTGGAAAATTTGAATCCTTGTCATTTATGAAGACATGCGAAGAAGAACTTTGAGTTGCCGTTGAATTTATGAACGTTATTATGATGCTAATTCTCAAGGTAGTATGTTGGCATGGTTTCTATGAGATATGAGTTTGATTTCTTCAGGGTGAAGCTTTTGCCCAGGTTAGATACATCTCTGCAGGTCAAAATTGTGGTGCCTTTATTTTTTGTCCCTTCTATGCTCTAACTGATATGTTAGGAATTATGGGGGAGAAGCAGTAAATTTTATTTTTAAATTAATAACTTTCTGAAGTTAAGTTCGGGGAAGATCAAGCATAATGGCAATTGTTGAATAATTCCCTAAAGACTACTCTGATGAATTTTAAGTTTTGGCCAGTAGGCCATATGCATGAAGTTGTTGTAGGATGATCATCCATGCCGCATGCCTATGGTTGTCTTACCGCATCGGAGTGACGCCATCGAAGCGCTGCCAAAATGCCAACATATTAGTTTAGTTTCTTCCCTCTTTTCGAGTGATTGGATCCTGCTGTAGGATGATCGACCATGCATGCTTAGGGTTGTCTTGTGGTTTTCGTTTGCTGTTATTTAGATCTAATCGATAATCGATAGGCGGGTGGTGATTTAGATCCTGTTGTCAGATGAACAACAGTACCTGTGTATTGTCCGCATGACATGGGATTATTGCTTCTATGCTTGGATTCAAAAAGACATTTTCCTTCATGAGTTTCAAATTGGTTCGTCATTTTGATTGCAGATAGTCAATAATGCGATTTATTTGACGCATGATATTAGGTCTACAGTATACTGCACACTATGTTCACATATCTCAATTTTCCATTGGTTGTTGTTTGCTAGCAATGCAATTATAATCACTGTAGTAATCCTGGTTGGCTCAAGAAACAAGGTTGTTCTGGTTATACGCTGACTATTTATGATTGCTTCGTGCTCTGAATTTTGTTTTGACTGTCGCACCTGCTGTAGAGTAAAGAGAGGGAGTACCTTCAAGAGGAGAGAGGATTCAAAAGCTGCTAGCCAGAATGGCACATGAATTTCTTCACAAGACATCAGCACTTCTCTTTGTTTTCAGAGATAAATTCTTGAGCATGTCTCTTTTTTTCAGATTATGTAGATGAGCAATACATTGCTGCTGCAGATTCAGGTAAGAACTATTATTGTGCATTTGGTACTGTAGTTTATATCAGCATTGCTTTCTTTCTTTGGATGTAGTCGCAAATTGTCGAGAGTAGTAAATTGATGGGAATTCTATTCGAATTTTGAACTTACTAGAAAAGTGGTTTAATTAAAGTTTCAGTTATGTACTAGGTTAAAAGTTTGTAGCTCAGTTTTCACTTTCAGTTTGGTACTTCAGTGAGAGGTTCAATTTCATCACTAGCTAGTTTCAATCATGCAATTATACCCAAGTGAACTCTTCGCATGTTTTACTTGACCTGTAAATTCAGGAAGAAATGATACTTGATGGAAAATTTAGAAAGTTCAGAAATCATGACTCTGTTGCTTGTTTTGCTAGACGAGAAATGTTGTTCGATGAAATGCAAGTGGTGCTTGGCAATTATACATGTAGTTATGATGTATAAATTACCCTTGGTTCCTATATTTGCAATGAATACTTCCTCCTTTTAAACTAATTCTAACTTACTAAGACCACTGCCTTAAAGTTTGCATGCTATGTTTTCATCATATAACATAGATATGTTTCACTATTGTGCTGAACGCGTCAATATCACATAAGTATTGAATTCAATAAATATGACAGTACTGCTAGCGTGTGCCATTTCATTTTGTCTTGTTTTCTTTGATCTACTCCGTAATTAATTGAGAAAATTCTATTGGTTCGGTTACCTGTACTGTTCCTGAAGTCTGTCTACGTGAAGCCGTTTGGTGTACATCCTTCTAATTTTATTGAAATCTGTTAACTATAGTAATATGTATGTTTGTTTGCCTATACGGCTATATTGGGGAATAAAACAAGTGAAAGATTGAATAAAATAGTTTGCTATTTGTGTTAAGCAGAACATATTAATCACTGGTGGAGAATAAGCAAGAAAAAATGCTTGGAACTAAAACCAATGATGGTTTTTCTTTTTTTGTACCATGGGAGATGATATTTGCAGTTATTGTTTCAGTTATCTGCATTGGTCTCTCGTTGTTGACACTATTTTGGTAAACTTTATCACATAGCTATCCTCAAATGGAATAAGCAGTATTTTTATTTTTTATTTTCAGCACGAAGGACACTAGGCAACAGATATCCAGTTCCTACACTGGTCTGGGTTCAGTGATAGAAGGTAATCTTTTGGGCAGTAAGTATTAACTTGTTACCATGGGTCTTTTTTCAACAAGCTTATATCTATACAAATATATGTGTTCTATACATTTGTTACCGGGGGTCTTTTTTCAACAAGCTAATATCCTACTTGAATTTCTAGAATGGATAAAATGGGCCTACTACTAAGCATCATTGAGTCTGTCAATAATAGGATGGTTTATACATTTGTTTTTTATTGATTGCCCAGGTACACCGATTCAAGATTTGTTGACATGCACATCCTGCTCCTCAGCCCATTGGGGAAGAATAAACCAATCTGATATTCATGTTTGTTATTCTCATGGTTGCTATTTGGGATTAAAATCTCCTTTGTGCAGTTTTATTGGTTCCTACCACTCAAACGTGCAGCAAAGAAGGTTGAAAGCATGCCATAGAGACCTTTCATTCCAAAACAAAAGCTGCCTTTTGTTTTCCCTTCTTTAAGTCGACTTCTTTTTGATGCATATGTTATCTAAATACTCATTGACTTATCAATCATGCATCCATTACCTGAATGATTCTCGGTTCCTGTTGGCTCACAACACATAATGAAGAGCCAAATAAATATGCTCAAAATTATGCCCAGTTTTTTGTTTGATCCGAATTTTGTTGACTAGGAATATGAAGCAATGCAAATTCACATGAATCTCAATTAAATTTTTGAATGTTATGTTCCTTGTTCATGGCACTCAAAACAACATAAGCTTTTCTTGTTTATATTTTATTACTTGTTTACCACCACTTATTCATCTTTCTTGTTTAAATAATGTCATGACATTTACACGAAGAAGAGCTGGGAGGTGCCTTTTTCTTAGTTTCTTGCCTCCTTTGCTTGGTTGTATCCTGCCATTTGATGCTTTATACTATTGGAAGTTTCCCCTGTTGTCAAAATTTAGGGACTATTTTCTTTAGCTACTGAATCATCAACAGTATTTTTGTCTCAGTCTCATATAATTGATGCACTTCGTGTAAGATCGGGGATTTTTCAACAAATGGATCTTGGGGATTTTGGAGATAGATTTACATCGCTCCCCGCTATTGCTATTGCTATTGGGGAGGAAGGCTAGCTGGGTGCCCATTCTGCTCCTGGTGCTTGCCGGCAGAAAGAAGGAAGAGCTACTGGATCGGGGAATGATGAAAAATGATTGCTCATATTATCATTTCTATACAAATATGATTCAGCTGCTCTGCAATTAGATAGCTTGGTCTACAAATTGTATTCTGATCTGGGCTATAGTTCCTTTCACTCATTCTATCTCATTAGCAGATAAGAGCGTCTGAAACATGTCTCCTTGACACTGCAGGTATCTTCCAGTTTGCACGAGTGAGCTGTTGGAAAGTGCCACTGAAAGTCTAACGATACATGTAAGCTTCTCTGCTCATTTCAAAGATAAAACTGCAAATATGAATGCTAATGTCCACAGTTCAGGTTGCTGCTGTGAAATAACAAAATACACTTGCTACAATTATTGTTTAGTTTTCTATATACATTGATCTGCATTTAATTTTTTAGAATGTCTGTTCTTAGGCTCAAAGCATTCCAGCTCAGTGCTTAGAAGAGATGTAAACAATTATGCATTTGCTTCTTAATTAATTGATAATAAGCAAGTTGGTGCGGTGATAAGCATGCTTATAGATTGACCGTCTTCCTTTTCTTAATTTATTTTTGAGATATCTTTGTTACTTCCATTTGTAATAGGAAGATCTTGGTGATTGTTTTCTTGCTTATGTATCCTATTTACCCAATGATGCAAATATGCCTATGTTTTAAAGTTTAGATTTGACCATGGATTGGGATTGATGGGTTGTGGCATGATGATACAATTAAAATTTTATTTTTATCTTTTTTAACTCTAATAATGGTCCCTTAAGGTTATTCTCTACCATTCGTGTTATAAATGCTCCAAAGCTTAGTGAACTTGATACTTGTCATAGAACTTAACCCTCGTGTTGGTTTATATGTGGCATGCTCCAGGCAGATCATTTCCTTCAGACTATAACTGATCGTGAATTGTTGTCCCTTCTATTGAAAGCACTGTTAGCTTGTCTTTTAATATAAAAGCAGTAATTTTATCTTAAAAGTAGGAGGTACCGAACATATATTCCTGAATCAACTCAGTACAACTTGGCCATGAATTTTGTAGTGAGTTCCTTGAAGAAGGGATCGTTACTTAGCATTTCTTTGATGGTGATTATGAGTTCAACAATAGCACATTGAAGCTTGTACCATACCTTCCCAAGGTCCACTGGTAACTCTCCATCTCTGAGAATAGTTATTTAATATGGTGGTAGTTTTGCACTCTGCAGTTCACATTTGTCAACCAGTAATAAAAATAAGTTGTATCTTGTATAGTGCGGCAGATCATTGGAAGCACCCCTTGTTTGTTGCGAAAAGTTGTAGATTGTAGGCTTGTAGCTATTTTTATGGTCTTGCATACTTTTGAGGAAGTAATTGGCATTTTTCTTGATAAAGCCTGACTGGTCTAAATTTCGTACAATAATTTGGAGATTTGATTCTGTTCCCACAAATGCGTATGAAGAGTAGATCAGTACACATGATTGAGTTGATGTGTAAATTTTATTTTGAACCCTATCTTGAAGTAGAGAAGTCTCGCTGCATGCGACTATTTTATACAGATAATTGCCTCTTATTTCTGTTTGTAAATCTGTTGGAATTTTGGATTACTTGTTTTAGGCTATCTTTCATTAGTCTTTTATCCAGATATATGGTTGCCTCTTATTTATGAATATTTTGAATCATTAGGCAATATAATTGAAACTAAGCTGTGATGGTAGATCATGTACTTTTAAAATTTAGGTACTCTATATATAGACTGAATAATGCTCTAATTTCAATCACATTGCACCAACATAACTACTTGTGATGTTGATCTTATTGGTCTGTTTTTAGGATCTAAAGCATCCTTAGTTAGTTGATGGGCATCATTTTTTATGGGCATCGTTTTTTATTTTATGGACATCGTTAGGAGTGGAGGGAGCATGTGATCTCCAAGGGGAACAACAAGGTCTCCTATAGGTCCTGGTGTAATAAGCCCAAGATATTTCTAGCTCCTTATTCACTCAGTGTAAACTACTCCATCTGTCCCAAAATACTATTCATTGTTTAATTTTGCTCACATCATTTGACCATTCATCTTATTCAACAGTTTAGTGCACAGGTATGTTCTCCTGTGATTCGAGAACTATTCAATTGGATATAAGGGTAGATCAGAATTTGATAACTATGCAGTTGGAGAAATAGTGAGCTAAACTGTGATGTCACATATATTTATTTTTGGTTTCTGTGCCACTGAATTATATGTGAAGGTGGCATATGTACCTTTTTAGGGTTAAAAGTTCCTAAGAGTCAGTCAACTTGAGATGGGCTTTTTACTGATTATTACTTGTCAAGCTCCTAATAGTCAGTTAATATGTAACAATGTGACTTCCTATATATATTTTAGTAAATATCTCCTTTCTGTCGGAGCTGTAAAATTTTGTCTTTTTTTGTTAAGATTCTTGGGTACCATGTCAAGAAAAGGCTGACAAATTGTAAGCTTGTACTTGTACCAATTGTAAATTAGTAAATACATTTTAGGGAAATGACATGTAGGATTCAAATAGTTCAGGGGCCTTTTTAGTGGTGTGAAGTAACCGCACTCTGATTATGTAGCACTCCGAGTTACGACTCTTTGCTCATTGTTTTTAATATTTAATACCGAAAGGGTTGCAACCTCTCCAGTGTGTTCGATGTGAGGCTCTAAATAGTTCATAGGCTTCATGTGTAGCTGTTAATGAGTTCTCAATGTGACCCTCATCTTTCTTCTCTACGCCTCTGTGGTTAGCAGTTTCCTTTATGAAGGTAAATATTTTTCATGGAAATTTTCTGGTTGTAGGAGGTTACACAGATGTCTCGGCTCCATGTACTTATAACAAAATTTGTCAGATAAAGCCCTACCTCTACTTCTGTAATGTTCATTTAACAGTGCAAAGAAAGCATGATATCTTCTCCATGAAAGATTTTATGTCTTAAATATATCTATGCAGAAATTGAGACATGTGGTGCATTATTTTATGTTTTTACCACTTTTGTGTTAGATGTTTGGTAAATTAAGTTCAGATGTGTCCTCCCTTTTACATTACTGTTGTCTTTGAAATTTAGTCGGAAGTTTAGACTTCAGCTTTTCTCTTTGATACTTCGTCCTACAACTTATGAGTTCTATGATTTTTCATACACCAGCCTTAGCTTTTTTTGGGTTTAACCATCTTTGATTTAGGGGGGTGTGCGGGGCGAGGGTGGATCACGGCTGCTGGGGTGGGAGCGAACATGAGATTGATGCTGAGTGGAAGATTGTTCTTTAAATACTGAGGGAAAACATAATTTTGTCATATTTATATATTTGTTTTATAAACATAATTTCTTATTTATGTGTTGTTAGACACGTACATGCGGCACATACACTTTACATTGCATCAAACAAGCAAAATTACATCCGAGACGGTGGACTTTTCCTAGGAATATGCTATATTACAGAGGGATAAATAATAGGTCGGTCTTGCGGTGATGGGCATAAGAGCTGGGAGACAAGGTGATGGTGGTACCACTGGTTAAGGCAACCATATCAGGGAAGATTAGCGTGCTTGGAAGGGGGTGGAGTGGTTGGCGGATTCAGCGGCGATAGCCCCAATGACGTGAGGAGGGCGGGGTGGAGGCAAAGACAACTTGACTGCGAGTGAAAGACGAGGGTCATTTGGGTTGTATCGTTCGTGAGCTGCACCACCGCGAGATTGTTGCTAAGACTTCGCGTTTCTCCTAATGATGAAATTGTTGCTTATGGTAATAAAATTATTGTGGTATGAAATTAGATTTCTTTGTTATTATTGAATATGTTCATGTACCTTTATTCAAAAATATATTTTATATTTATTGTGGGTTTGTAGACACATGCGGGCACATGAGATTGATACGAGTGGAAGAACTATAGATGGTTGATGGTTTGAGAATACAATGCCAAGTTGTATAGTACTATAGTTATTGTTATGTTTCCAATAATATAGTAATATTCAATGAAATATGATGGTTTGATATACGGTTGGAACTTGAAGTAGGCCATTTATCCTTTTAATTGACAAGTTTGGGATTTATGCGGTTTTGATTGATTTAGTAATGGTTTATGTTGTAAAATATAAACAAGTGTCATAATTAATTATGATGGAATGTTAACATATCAATAACTCAAGGATACATTATGTTGTATGTAATTTTTGATATCTTAATTTATATGTAATGTTTTTTATATCACGCACGTGTCGTGCGTGCACTTCCACTATAATTATATAAAAATTGCACGTTTTATTAGCCCATCCAAACGGAGGATCGAGTTTGCAATTACTGTCCTTTGGATAATCCCAAACGCTAGCCCTCGCGTAGCTTTTCATAATTAATGAAATCATTTACACCCACTAGATTAGTGGATGATCCAACACCAGCAAGATTAATTAGGCACAAGGAGCCAAAGACGCTGCAGACTCACTCGATCATCAGCAATAGTATTACTGAACAACCGAACTGAATCTGACACAACCACCATGCGCTAATCAGCACAGGTGTCCTAATTAGCGCACTTTGTCGTGTCACTTAATTGCATTGAAGCGGCTCAAATTAGTCGCTGATAAGCACCCTTGCTCTAGCTTTGCTTTTTCGTATATACTATATGACGAAAAGTTGAGAGTGTGATCACCTGCTGTCTGCTTTAATTCGTGGATCGAGTAGCAGCAGATCACTACAGTTGAAGCACGTGCACACGCACAACGGCAAAACACACACAAGAAGAGCACATGGTTATGATCACAGTAAACACACACATGCAGGTGACCATGACTAAACAGTAATAAAACAGGCTGTGGCCTAGCAAATAGAAGAATCTTTCCATGGCACCTGATGCATGTAGATCGGAGCCTGTAAATTAGTGGCTAGGAGGACGAGTTCGATCTGAAGGGTTGGTTCCAAAAAGAACAGAAAGAATATAAAAAAAAAGCGCCCGAAGATGATTCCAGCATCCATTCCATGTATGTGGCGAGAAGTTGAGAGATGTCGAGTGTCAACACATATGATGAGAAGGATGCAACTAACTGCAATGCATGCAGCAAACCGGCCGGTGGATGTCACTATATATATACTACCGAAAATAACCGGCCGGCAAGGATGGAAGTTAGACACGCACGCACATTGTATATATTCGTCCTTTTTGTTGTGTATGTGTCGATCTGATCTATAGGTGTGGGTACTGTAGGTAACTAGTGACGGTTGCAGGACGGAATAAAGAGCTTGTTCTTATACTTTCTGCTCCCCTTTTTATCCTTAAAGACAAGAAAAAGGGCGTGAAGAATTGAAGGGGATAAGAATACATAATTGAGCTAGGGATCTTTACTATCTGATGCAACAACCTTCTCTCTTTTTTTTTCGAACAGACACCAGAGTGTGCCTATTTCATTGATAAAGAGGAGATTTACCGTCCGAGACCCGGCAAATATAACAAAAAAAATTTACAAAATTGCTGATGCCGAGTATTTACACTCTGGCCAGGATGGATTTATAAAATTGCGGATGCAACAGCCTTCTCAGTACACGGGGTGGTGTTGCATAATGTAATTGTTTTTTCCTCTCACGTGTGTGGTGTGCCTCATCATTTTTTTTTCCTTTTTCTTTTGGCTATCTGTATGGATGTATATATATGGTAACGTAGACCGCGATCAATGATCAGGGCAAAAATCCAACACGCTGGTTTTGGCTGGATCGGACCTAACTTAATTTGGTCCCTCCATCTCGATCATCCATGGACATTATTAGCAGTATTGATACGCGAGCATGCATGCATATGATCTGAGTTGGTATATAGATATACTATATAAAATACAGAGTATACAAACTACAAAAAAAATGGAAGACACAAGAAAATATATACAGCCAAGAAAACAAAAGGAAAAAAAAGGAAGGAAAAGAAGTCGGCCGCCGGCATATATACACGCATGTGAAACGTGCTGCCTCGTCTTGCGAGCTACTACGACTGTCTTCCTCCTCTTCGAATTAGCCGGATACCGATAAATATATCAAGCCACACCAGCTAGACATTGCAATAATATAATCAGGCACTGAATAGTTAAAAAAACTCAGGGGAATGGGAAGTGACTTTGGCGCCAGTTTCAACAACCACAACTCGAATCCTCCGTTGATTTGGACTGTCAATTTTGTTAACGGTGTAGAGTGGTGTGTTTCTGCTGAAAATTAAACTGAAGCCGTCGGTTGTGTGTCAAAATAAACTGTCAACATCAGCTTGCGCTCTGTTCTTATCTGGCACCTACAACAGCGACTCCATGCAAGACCAGACCACATATATATATTAGTACTCCCTATGCTCTATTTTTCTATGTTAGGCATAACAACTATTATCTGACCAAAATCGATAACTACGTGCCTACACGTTAATTTTTTCTTCTTCTTTCCTTCATCATCAAAGTCATTGTCGAATTGTTGCTACCTCAAGTAATGGAATACCAGTTTGAGAACTTGCACTTGCAGCCTTTTCACCTGGCTAGTGGCTTATGACTGTTGACGCAAGTTTTGGTGTCCACAATAGTTGATGCTGATTTGTTTGGGAGAAAAATACCGCGACCTACTGGCTGGTCTTAACGATTTATTCTAAGAGAAAAGTACGACAGAAAAGTACAACCAGACGAAAAGGACGGGCCCACGTCGACATTTCGACAATTAGTCAGTGAGATGTAAAGTTCCACCGACAACTAATATAGATTTGTGGTTGTAAACCGATGAGAATGCCCAAGCAAATCTTCAAGTAAGATTCTTACGGATGGTTGGTTATAACAAGTTTATCCATTTTTACTTTCATTACCTTGTGTATAATATTTCGGGCTTGTATATTACTTACTCTATCTAATGCGGCCATGCCGTATCGTGACACAATTCAATTTGGATGGTCTTTGTCACGCCCCATTGCTGTCCCCTCCTCATTTATGTCGTTTTCATGGATTAAGGGGGCGGTGTAAAAATAAATGCGAAATCTCTTCTTTTTTTTGACTCGTCAGCATCACAAGTGATGGGATGGGATTAGTGCATGCAATGCAATGCGCATCGTCCACTCAACCTTGATGTAACTGTACTTGAAAAAAATACTTAAAAAATGTCATCTTTACTTCAAATTTAGGTCGACAGTAATGTTTATTGCACGAGTAGTGAAAAGCAAAAAAGAGAACAAAACGGTAAGCAGAAAAAGGAACGAAAAGAAGATTTGGACACTAGAGGACAGGAGGAAAAGAACAACAAAAGGGGGGAAAAGACAAAAAAAGGAGAGGAAATGGATTCACATTCACAGGCCGTTGGTGGTCGTTGGATCCTGACGCGGCAAAGGTTAAAGCCCACCTGGATGACGGAGCCCACTGTCAGTTGAGTTTGGGCTCGATGGTCCGCTTGTGCCCATCCATCCACGTGCGCGGTCGCCGGCGCCCGCCGCGTCCACGTCGGCTGCCCTGTCCTGTCCGTCACGCGCATCTCGCCATTTCCATCTCAGGCCTTGTTTAGTTGGTGGAAAAATTTCTTTTACGTTTCAACTCCTAAACAAAGATATTTCGTTTGTTTGTGGTATAATATTATCCATGGTCTAATAAGCCAGAAAAGATTTGTGTCGCAAGACATCAAAAGCTGTAATTAGTTATTTTTTACCCATATTTAATACTCCGAACATACGCCTTTAATGTGATGTGATGGAGAGAGAGTGGAGAAAACGTTAGAAACTTTAGCAAACTAAACAAGGCCTCAGGCCCAGTTTACTTCCCAAAAGTTTCACCAACAACCCATCACATCAATCTTCTTTCCACTAATTCGGAGTATTAAATGTAGATTAATGACAAAACCCATTCCACGACCTTCTTAATTTTCGAGACGAATCTAACGAATTATGTCATCATTAGACAATGTTGTCTTCAAGAAACAATCTCTAATGACGGATTAATTAGACTTAATGGATTCGTCTCGCAATTTTCGGTCCATTCGTGTAATTATTTTTGTAAATAATCTACGTTTAATATTCGTAATAGACTTTGAAAGGAACCTAAAATTTTCAGTTCGCGACAGTCTGCAGGTAGCCAAAATAAAGGTAAACCCCCAATTACCAACACAGTCTGCAGGTAGGCTGCTGCTGAGACAGAGCTCCAACGACTTCATCCTCTCTTCTCTCATAGCTCCGGCGAGGTCGGCCGAGCAGAGGCTCGGAGGTCGAGCTGTCAGCACTCAGCAGAGAGTGAGATATAACCAGCTAGCTAGCTGCGGCGAGGGTCGGTCGAGCTCCACAGCAGAGGAGGTCGATCAGCACAAGCAACACACACCAGGGGAGCAGAGCAGAGCAGAGGAACACGAGGAAGATGTCGTGCCTGGGCCGCGCGGCGGTGCCGGTGAAGCGGGTGTGGCGGGGCCTCAGCGCGCGGCTCCGGCTCCGGCGAGCCACCGGTAAGTCCAAGTCGTCGTCGAGCTGCTACTACGCGGCCATGGACCGGGGATCCGCATCCGACGGCGAGGCTGACAGTGCTGCTGCTGCTGCAGGTCTGGGCCGGCTGCGGAAGGAGGTGCGCACGTGCGAGTACAGCGACGTGCACGTCATGTGGGAGATGCTCAGCAGCAGCAAGAGTATCAGGGTTGGGGGAGCAGGAGCCATGGCCGGCGCCGACGCATCCGCCGGCGGCGGGAAGGGCTGCAGGCGGCGCAGGGTCAGGAGGAAGGCCGCCGTGGCCTGGAGCCGCCTGGCATCCTACTGCTGCGCGCTCTGATTGGCTCTGATCTGCTCGTCGGAATCAGAGTTTCAGACAGGGACGAGGGGTCCTCTGTTTCTTGATGAATGATGAGTCCATCAATCAACAAATCAAGCGCCTCCAGCCATTGGAGGGATGGAGCCAACAAGCAATTCTGTCATTGGATTTGGCGGATGTCAGTCAGAGCTGTGTACATAGAGAGGCTTGTGCAAATACAGTAGTTGATTTTGATCCGTGCCTGATGCTGGCTACTGTAAACGAGTGTGTAAAATAAAGCCAATTTTGTCCGTGTCCCTGCTGATAGTGATCGGTCTCACGACTTTGATCGCACGACGAGCTGCGTTGTTGTTATGTACAAGTTGAAGTAATCTTGCGTAAATAAGAGATGACACATCGAGCGAGTCCTTCCTTGATTCAGAGTGTGTTTTTTTCAGGGCGGAAAATGATTCAGAGTGGTCGCTCCGGCTGATGACGTGCTCTTCTTGTGTTGAAGCTGTACACAGGGAGGCTGAATTCTGAATTCAGAGATCATGGACACCTCTTATGTAACATGGTTGGCCGTCAGTATTATTCTGAATTAAGACGTTGAAACCCGTATTATCCTAACCAAGCATTGACAAACAGAGAGAAGATCGGTCCCGGCGTTTTCTGATGGAATGACGCTGAACCAAGTTTCTTCTTTTTTTTTCTATACTATAAAGATCGAATAATTTAGAAAACCTTTCTCACCCAATTCGGGCCCACCTTACCCCTCGCCACGGACCCATCGTCATCTAATTAGGGAGTGGATAGGTGGAAACCCATAATCGAATTTGGAGAGCATTTCGCCAAAGAGACTTTTTCTCACCAACCCCTGTACCCGCCTTTACACACTGGGCCCACTTTCCCGGTCCGCCGCCGCTCCCCTTCCCCACCTCCCGGTCTCCGTTCCTCTCCCGTTCGATTCAAATCGCCGCCCGCGCTGCTCCGCTCCTCTCTCCTGTCGTCCTCTGCTACCTCGCCTCCAAGATTACCGGTAGCGGCGCCGTCGCGGGAGAGGTGGAGAAATCCTGGTAGAAGGCGAGGGGCCCAATGGCGGAGTAAGGGATCACTGCGGCCCCCGCTGACACCAGTGGGGCGACATGGATGAACGTCTTGAGGACGACGACGGGGTAGAGCGCGGCCGAGACAGCGGAGAAGAGCCCGACGCCCACGACGAAGAGGCGCTCCTTGTCGATCGAGCCGCTCCCATTGGATGCCCTTTGGGAGCTGGTGCGCGGTGGTGATGAGCTCGCTGTTGTGTGGCTCGAAGGCCAGCTTCAGCTCGCCGGCGGGCTCACGCTTCCACCCGTCATTGACGGTGGTGCCATCCGCGGCCGCAGGGGCGGCGTCCCGCGTGGGCATGTCGTTGAGGGGCGTGTGTAGGAGCTCGTTGGCGGTCTTGGCGCAGCGCAGAGCTATAAGCTCTCAGCCTGGCGACGAGGTGTACCGGCAACGTTGAGGTCGGCGAGGATCGCGGCGGAGCGTCCCTGAGGTGGATGGTGGAGGGCTTGTACCTTGTAGCCGCGGAGGATGGAGGGGTTGGCGCCCGAGGAGACGACGAGAGAAACAACATCCAGAGATACCGGCGAGTCCGCGCCGTGCGCCATCTGCCATCGTGGCCCGAGCTGACAGATGCGGCAAGGCAGACGGCAGGCAAGCAACGCGGATGGGTTGTTGAAGAAGGGCAAAAGGGTCATTTTGTTTTTCTGTTAGCTACCGATACCCCTAAAATAGACGGAATGACACCTGCGTCCTCAAAAGTTGAATCAATGGCGTGGATGGCTTCACAACTTTTTTTTTGGCACGGAAGGAATGGAGACCGTTATAATGGTTCACAAGGAATTGACTAAAAAAACCCCTTCCCCTACGCTGGCCAATGCCGCCGCACCACCCTACCACGCCAACCGCCGTCTGACCCGCACTCTGCCGCTGGATAGCCGCATCAGAGCTGCCCAACTTGGATCTTCCTCTCCGCCGCCCCCATGTTGGGGGCTTGCCTCAGATGCTCCCAGCCCCGACGATCTCCCCTGCTCGCCGCCGTCCTCGTCGCCCCTGAGCAGCCACCTCACCCACTCCACGACCGACCGTGCGCATGCGCTGCTCCTCGCACCCTCGCTAGCGGGTGCTGCACCTCCCGGGCGCGCAGCTCCTGCTCTTCCTCCACCGACTGCTCTGCCTCGAGACGGGTTGCGTGATGAGATGCCACGCCTCGCGCTCCTACGCCCGACAACAAGCCAACGAGGTTGTGCTTGTGTGCGAGGAGCACAGAGAGGACGAGGAGGTGTAGCCAGGAGGACGCCGAAGCAGGACCACTGGGAGCCACCGCTTGGACCTGGAGCCGCAAGCTCTGTGTGGTCATCCTTGTGGATCTCGTCCTCACACGTCCTCTTTGCCGCATGGTACACGGTCTGCAGAGGATTCAGCTACATTAGCCGGTAAATAGCAACACAAATTTCTAAGGTAACAAACCAAATCCACTGCATTTCATGATTCAAGGGTTCAGATCGACAGAAAAACCACCAAAAATGTAGCTTTATTTAGTGTGTGCAATGATCCTTGGTGTTTATCGCTGCCATTTTCCGTTACTCGTTCTGTTGGAGTCTAGGGATCTATGGGTTCGATTAGAGTCTTAGTACGTAGTGACGCTCGTTCATCATATTAAGGTGGTATACATGAGAAATTTTTTAACCAATCCTCCGAACGAATTCAAGTCACATTATGCAACCTTTATGATCTTACAATCTATATCACGATCTTGGCAAACATAACTTTACTTCAATCATGCCCAGACCATAATAGCTATGGTCAATCCTCAATGAGGGTCCAGGGAGGCGGATAACTTCAGTTACAAGTTTACAACCTTAATCTGTGATTGATTGGATACTGCGAAGTGTGAATCTATAAGTGCTCAAATCGCAGACTTCAACCTGTATAGATTTAGCAGTGATAAAGCAAGAGTACATATTCCTGTGTGGCCTTTCTATTTGCACGGTGAATCAACACTAACTTCCAGTCGTAGTGTGTCTCAGATGACTTAATGGATCGTAGTTTTTTCTACTGCAAAGCATTTGCTAGACGCCTTGTTTGCGGGGGCGGCGGAGACGAGATGGCTGGCCGTGGTCGTGGTGTGCCGCCGGCAGCCCGGCAGCCGTCGCCGCCGGTGGCCGTCTCAACAGGTGCCCGGTGCACGCCATTCACGGCAGTCCGGCGATGGTGACTGAATGATACTAACTAACTATGGGCCAATGCGAGGAGAAAGAACACGGCCTGCGTAGATTTCACTACCGGTCCATGGGCCGCACGTGAGACCGGGCTTTTGCTCTTTGGGAACAGGTGGGCCGGCCCGTCGGATCACATATCCGGAATCCTATATATCTTCGGAAAAAGTCCATTCAACAACCCTCATCTATAGGTGCTGTCTGGATTTCAACCCTCAACCACAAAATCAGGTATTGGACACCTATGCACTATCGAAACCGTTCGATTTACCCCCCTCGACAGTTTCTGAGGTGGTTTTTGCTGACGTGACAAGTTTTTAGGTGGTTTTCGCATACGTGGCTCCACGCCAGCTATCCTTGGCTTTGCCAGGGCCCCACTTGTCTCCTCGTCGTTCCCCTGCTAGCCGGTGCCCATCGCGACGGTGTGCCGCGCCGTTGCCCTACAGCAGGCACCCGCCTGCGCTTGCCATGGCCGCACCGTCGTCGTGGCCGCCGTCACGCTCCTGCTCCTCCCACCGCTGCGCTCCTATTCCTATATTGCTCACCCCTGCTCCTTTGTCGCCGAAGAGGTCCCTACCCAGCACGCCTCCTGCTTCCTCAACCGTCCGTGCCCCTGCCTCATTGCCGCTCCTCCGCTACCGGCCGCTGCTCCTTGCCGCCGCCCGATCATCTGTCGCTGGTCGTGCTCCTGCTCCTCTGCTGTCGCGTGGAGATCTGGATGGCTCTGCTCCATCGATGGGGGAGGAGCTCGCCTCACCGCCGTCGCGCGGGAGGGAGGAACTCACGCCGTCGCACGTGCGTGGGGGCACCGCCAGGAGCCACGGCTGGCCGCGTGCGGTAGGGGCAGCCATGTCGCCTCGCTGCGTCCAGCTTGACGTCGGAGTTAGAAGAAGCTGGTTGCGGAGCTCGCCCGCGGAGCTGGCCCACCGAGCTCTGCACTGCATCCCCCAACGTTGTCGTTGCTACCCCCGCCAGGCGCAGCTAACCTGTGCCGCATCCAAAGACTTTCGGTGTCTTCGTCCACCACGCCACTTGCGACGAGGAGAAGCTACTCGGGTGGGCTCGAGGCGGAGGTGTGGTGGACGTGGGGCGTCAACGAGGAGAAGTTGCTCAGGTGGTTCCCCGCCGTGGAGGACTTAGGTGCCGAACCCTGGCGCCCGGCGACGTCGTGGTGGCCGCATTCGACCACGACATCTGGAGCATTTGGTGATGGAATCGATTGGATAGGAATAGGGGGCGCGAGTAGGCGTCGGTATGTCGCCGAGAGAAGAGCGAAGAGGAGGCAGACTCCAGCCGGCTAAGGAGGAAGGGCTGGTAGGGATCCGTGCTCTGACTCACCGCCGCTGCCGCCTTTGTTGTCGCCGCCAGCAGAGGGGAAATAGGTTGGGAGAGAGAGAAGAATGATGCATTCTTTGGAGGTGCGCCGTCAGCTAGCAGAGAGAGGAGGAGGAGGTCGTCGGGTGGAGAATGGGGAGGTAGGGAGAGTCTGATTTAGGGGGGCTGCTGGGGGTGGGGTGAGAGAGGAGATGAGTGAGCTGACGTGGCGGCCTGACATGTGGGACCCAACGACACATCAGCGAAAACCACCACAGTCCACGAATCCGCCGAGGGGGGTTAAACGTCCGGTTTGAAAAGTTTGTCGGTGTTCTATACCTGGTTTTGTGGTTGGGGATTAAAACCCAAACAACGTCTATAGATGAGGGTTGTAGAATGGACTTTCTCCTATATCTTCCGGGAGATTTTTTCCAAATGAACTTCTAATGTTTGAGATTCGTGCAACAAACCACAGCCCTTGGATCCCACTGCTAACCCTAGCCTCACCCCTCTCCCTCCTCCCCTGCCACAGCCTTGCGTGCACCTTGCGCCGAGAAGGTGTTGAATTTTTTTTTCTAGAAAATGTTATCCCAACCAACATTTTAAAAAAATGTTACAACATTTTGCAAAATATTAAAAAAATAGTTGACGAAACCAACATTTCTTAAAAAGGTTCGAACATTTCTGAAAAATGCATAGTCATGAGGTGGGCTGGTGGGAAAATAAAAAACATATATTTAGATGAGCTTTGGTGGGCTTAAAGTTCATACCTACCTTCCGGTAGCCATACAGTAGCCCCGTACAAGCACAGTGAGTTATATGGTGCTTGGATACCTTTTAGTCCCATGACTAAAACTAGTCAGGCTAAAAGTTGCTAGTCTCACATATGCTTAGATCCAAATCCTAAAGAGACTAAAATGTAGTAAATGAGCATTAATTATCTCTCTCCCTCTCTCCCTTTTCTCCCTCTCCCGCCAATAGATGGGGCATGCTACAGATTTCTATGAGTTTAAATGAAGAAAGAGAGAGCTAAAACAAAGTTTAGTAGGGGTTCTCCTTACTAAAAAGTTTTAGTCTCAAGACTAGTTTTAGCCCCTCTTTAGTCAGGGGTGCTTGGAACTTTAGCCTCTCAAATAGACTAATTTTAGTCAGATTAAATTTAGTCCCATGGATCCAAGCACCCTCTTAGTGAATTTATTTATTGTACGTGACGTCGTGACAGATCAGTATGTACGTGCACACGGTCAAACCTCATATGCGGTTTCATTTGCTCCGGAATTAACGTTTTCTAGTACGTACGCACACGACGCATTATTTTTACCACGTGCCAAGAAATGAATACAAACCACTAGGAGTACACTCGATCCAGAATTAATAAGCGACTTACCCTACACTAGTAAAAAAAAAATCGGTACCATGGACTGAATTAATTAATTAAGCTGCTGTAATGGCGCGTCGTATCACGATCCAGTGCATGCAGTGCAGTGCTTTCATTGGTGTATTGCATTCATCGATCAATATACGTACAGTATAAAGATCCATGGTACCATGTTGTACTCGTATTCTTGGACTGCAACTATATCTCCCGTCGACGCGGTACGAGATTCAGAGGGTCGACGGACGTCGTATACCAGATCCATGCACGATCGATCGAGAGGTCCTTGCCACGGTGAAGGCACGAAATAAACAACAACCAACCACACTACTGGTCTCAAATAATGCTGATTTTATTAGTGCCAACGGAATATGGTAGGTTCCATTCAGTTTCTCTTTTTCCTGATTCTTGCACAATATTTTTCTAAATATGTCGTACAAATCAACACATAATATTTTTCTCTCAGAATAAATCGGTCGTGCAAATCAGCGGAAGATCGGACTAGTTACATTCCACTATACATATGTGATATTCAAACCACATTATTGAAGCGAAGGAGTGCCAAGATGAGAGAGTGACCATAACCAAAAGATGAAATGTATTATGCTTGTAGGATACGCATTGCCACAATTTTTATCCTAGTGTTTCACAAGCATTATTTTGCAGCACATGTACATTTTTCCATGACAATTAAAATAGCTTATATTTCATAAATTAGATGAATCAATTTTTCACTTTGAATCGGAGGCAGAAAAAAAAGACCGAAAGAGTACACTGATACGCGCGGCAGAGCATAAATAGTAATGGTGGACGCCATCACCTCACGGCTCGCGCGGGCTTTGCCGCGTTCCATCAGCAATGGTGGACGCCACCGTCGCCGCGCCTCCGCTCGACTTAACAAGCCGCCATCGCCGCCCCGCTGGCCTATCCAACTCCGACTATGCCGGCTGTGTCGCCGCCGCGCTCTCCGATGCCAATGCTGGCGCCGTCGTCGCGCCTCCAAAGCCCAAGGCCAAGACCGTCGCCTCCCTCTACCTCACCCCCTCCAAAGCAACCTCAACCTTCTCCTCCTCCGCGGCGTCCCCTGCAGCGAGGACGCCAGCCTCCGCCGTGCGGCCGCGTCCTGTCCAGCTCAACGACGTCGCCACCACGACGACACGGACGCTCGCGGTCGCGTTCCAGAGCCCGACCTACTCCTTGGAATCCAGCAGGGCGAGGTCGTCCGCCTCGCCCGCCGCGGCGCCGGCGGCCACGCCGGAGAAGAAGAGGTCCGGTACTACCTCAGGCACGGCTGCGCGGGCCAAGGTGTCCGACGCGAGCCAGAACACGTACCGGTGGCCGTCGTCGGCGACCGCGCCGCCGTGCGGGCACGACGGCCGCAGCAGCGCGCTCGCCAAGAGCGCAGAGTACTCTGCTTCGAGCAGGACCAAGGTGAGCGCCGCGGCCGTGCGGTCGGCGGCGTTCCACGGGACGCCGCGGCGCGCGTCGGTGGACGGCGCGAACGAGTACCTGCTGGCTCTGACCTCCGACGACACGGACACCTCGTCGTCGTCCGGCGGGTCCGGGGACGGCAGCGGTGGCGGCGCGCCCAGACGCAGCCTCTGCTCTGCGCCGCGCCCATCGCCGAGGAGCGCCATCATGAGCTCCTCCGCATGGTTCACGCGGGACGCCGTGGGGACGCGCTCCGAACGCTTCGCCTACCCGGCCATGCCGTCGCCGTCACGCACCTCTGCAGCATCTCCATCGCCGGCGCCAGTGAAGAAGAATAAGAAGTCATTGTTCAACGGCTTGCTGTCGTCGCCGTTCAGCAGGCCGTCTCTCAAGCAGCCGTCGCCGAGCAAGCCGGTGGCGAGCTCGTTCAGGAGGACAGCGAGCCCGACTCCTGCTCGGCGTTCCACCGAGGTGCCTGCCTCTGCCGGGAACGTGCAGGGCAGGTCTTCCTCTGCCGGTTGCGGCTTCGACCGTGACACGAAGTTGAAACCATCAGCGGCGATCAAGGCTGAGGAGGAGCACCAGCTGAGGCTAGTCTACACCCAGCATTTGCAATGGCGGCTCGTGAATGCGCAGGCTGGAACTAAGCTTTCTTTGCAGAGCACGGCTGCAGAGGTGAGTGAATGAGTGAGCCTCTCTGTTAGTCTTGGACAAGATTTGAGACATGATAGGTTGAAAATTATTCAGAGTTGTTCACTGACACTTCATGAAGAAGACTGTTACAGACTTACAGTTGCCCTTCAGTAATTCAGCTGATCATTCTCGTGTTCATGAATCATGACAGAAAACCTTGATTGGTGCATGGATTGCCATCCTGAGGATGCGCAAAACGGTCGCCATTAGAAAGATGCAGCTACAGTTGCTTCGGACCAACTGCAAACTCATGGCAGTTCTGAGAGGACAGGTAAGAAATTCCTGTTGATCTATTGCTTCCTTCAGACAGTCAGTTCTCCATTTGTTCCCTGGCAATTACTTTCATTTCTGGTTATTCATCAAACTAGAGTAATGCAATTTTTGGCAATTGGGCATGAGCAGAGCTGTCTGTTTCATGAATCTACAGGACAGCAAGTAGTACACTAGGTCATTTGGAGACAGATTTCCTGACTGTCCAAATGATTAGCACATGGATCTTTATTACACCCGTTGTGAAGTAGATAAAATCAGCTCATCAGATCACTACTGATATGAACTTACGTAGTTGTACTGGCTTGCAAAATTGAATGGTCATGATTTGGCCATTAGAGTCATGAAGATACTTATACTAGCTATAATTCTGTCTTAAAAGTCTAAAGCTAGTACACCCAAACGCTCAACCCTGCCCCTCTTCTGGTAAACTAAATTCATTTTTTTTGGGTATGCATTGCTAAAATCTGCTAAAAAATGCAGATGGAATACCTGGACGAATGGCCCTTTGTGGAGAGGGATTATATTCATTCTTTATCAGGAACAACACACACCCTGAATGCTACTGTCCTGCGCCTTCCAATATCCAATGGAGCAATGGTTAGTAATATCATGAAGCAATGATTTTTTTACCATGTTGCTTCCAGTTAAAATATCAATAGTTCGTATTTGCAGGCAGATATTCGAGGAATAAAAAATGCTCTTTACAATGCAGTTGATGTCATGCATACTATAAGAAGCTCAGCAAGTACTCAACTGCCTAAGGTGCTGATTTTTATACAGGAATTCTCTTGCTAGATTTCTTGGAATCATAATAACATCTACACAATACTACTGGTATTAAAATAAATGATGTAGCATAGCACTGAACCATGTAGAGGCTACTGTTCCCCGTCTGAAATGTTCTGCCATTTTCTGCAGTTAGTCTGGATGAATGTCTTGGTTTCCCAGCTCTCCAGAGTTTTTATTCAAGAACACGTTCTGATAGCGCAGTGCAGAGACTTGCTGTCCACACTAGCATCAATGCACGTAAGCGGTACAACTAGACTGATAGATTTGGTTTTAGTCTGTCAGCATTGTTGATGTTCTTTGATGTTGCTGGAACAGGTGAAGTACAACAGCCTACAAGGGCAAATGATACAGCTAAATCAAACAAGGCTTCAGCATTTTCAGTAGTGTCTTCAGATTTTTATCCCCAGTCTCCAACTGTAGAATGCTGTTGTGGTTGGTAATGAAACTTTGCTAAGTGCAGTAGTAAGAGTTATGAACAATGTATTGCTGTTGTAGCCAGACAGGGTAAGGTCCTATTATGTATAAAATGCATGAGTCTAAAACCAAAGATCAATGGGTGATCAGTAGTAGTGTGGATCATGTCAAGACGTGACTTACTGACAAGCATTTTATTTTCTGAGTTCTGATACTCAATGACATGGTAGCTGATAGAAGATTCAGAAGGCACTCCATCTATCTCATCAGAACATGATTAGTAAAGAAAAAAAAAATCAGATTGGATAGTCAACACTCAACAGGGTGCCTTCTTAAAAAGGAATACATATAAGATCTGTATATCATTGATTGAAAAGAGTGACACAAGATACAAAGTGTGGCAAACTGGCAATACACATGTCTGTAGTCTGAACATTTGTCTGAAACAACAGAAAAGCACATGAAAATAACCGATGCTAGTATAACAGCAAGCAATCATCTAAAATTTTAAGTACATAGCACAAGGAAAAAGTAACCCAAGACCTCAGAATGGGAGACCGACCACTCCAGCATCCTTCCAAGCACACACTTGAGTATAAAACCACTAAAGCAAACCACAGAGATAGATTGCGATATGTACCAATTTAGAAAATGAACAACTCTGCAGGACAATATGAGCTTCAGGACGGTAAGGAATTTTGGGAACAAAGATACAAAAGTTTCCTGGAACCTGCAAGTTCAAAAGTAAACAAGCTCAGTATGTGACTAGAAACAAGGCATACTTTGCTCCTTTTTCCCTTAAGATGTTCCTAACTCCTAAGTACATAGATTTGTTTTTTTGCAAAACATGACATTCTTCTATGGAAAAGAACTTTAGAAAATAGCCACTTTCAAATGCAATAAATCTGTACAAAATGCAATACTGTAAAGTAGCATAGAGAGTCATGCAATTTACATTTGACACAATTTCCGCTGGTGGCTGGTTATTTGCGGAGCTGCTTGCATTGGAGTCGTAGTTTCCTTGAGCAGGCAAACTAGAGAAGCCACCGTTGCCATGAACATGTACCCCTCTGTCAGCTTCTTGGCCACCAGCAGCAGCAGTTTCTTCTTCAATCTCGTGATGGTTCACAGGATTTTGTGTATCTTCAGTGTGAGGCTGTTCAGGCTGAAGACCTTGTTCTTGCTCTTGATGTGGCTGGTTTGCTCCTGCATTTTGAGTGTTGACTACATTCTTTTGACCCCTCTCTAGAATGCCTGCGTGGGTGAGCAGTGCCCACAAGTGTGTCAGGAACTCCCCTCCATTTGCCAGATGCCGGATATGATCTCTTGCATTGTTGGATGGAGCAATGTACAGTATCATCTCAGTCCAGAAATCAGCCAGTATCTTCCAGCGTCTGCCATCATCAGTAATACCTTCAAGCCTCTTTCCTAGCAGAATCCCCTTCTGAAAAATATTCACATGTTGTTGAGGCGGTGCATAATTACTCAACTTTGCATATTTTTCTTCCAGTGTCTTCTCCTTTCTCAAAAGCTTCAGTGCTTGGCCCCTGGTTCGATGAAACATTTCCGTAGTCTCTAGCTGGTGATCTGGGAGCAGCTCCGGGACAAATGCCATCAAATAGGCGCAGTAGTTCGACAGTCTTGTAGCAACATCACGGTTGGATAATGCAGAATCATCTTGTCTTGCTGTCTGACGAGATTGCGAAATGTCGCAATACTCAGTTGCAATGTGCCATGTCAACATGTCGCCGGCATGGCTTCTCAGAAGAAATTCCTCTGAAAGTTGAACCTGGCCATTCTGTTCCAGCGACAATGCCCCGTTGGAAAGGTGACCGTCGCTGGATCTGAGAGCCTGAGCTATGGCTTTCTTGACGCCACAGGTCAAAGGGGTGCGGTCGGGACCCTTCACGCCTGGGTTGGAGATTCCTCTAAGGAAAGGTGGAGGAGCATCAAAACTGATAATAAAAGTCAGAGATCCCATCACGTCAGCGGTGATTGATCTGCTGTGCAAATCCTTTAGTAGCGAGTGCTGACCAATCTTATTTTGCCAATGTCCAAATAGCTGGGGAAGCTTATTCTGAATCCGATATAATTTAGGCAGCGTTCAGCAGATCTTTGGCAGATTTGTACGGCAGATTTGGTGTGTGAGAAAAATAATATGTGCAGAACAAGCCGGCAGATTTGTTGAGAGAGGAAAATACTGTACAAAAGACCTACATAAAGTCTACCGAACGCTGCCTTACTCACACCACCTCTCAGGCTTGGTGGAGGAGCGACAAGCTAATCTGACCCTTAAATTATCCGATGATAGAAAGATATATAACTGCAGCAGCTCGAGTGCTAAAAGCACCAACGAGATTACTACGGAAGCGACCTAGGTGTGGGCAAGCCTGGGCACTTGCCCAGGCTCCGGTGACGTTGCTGCTAGAGCAGCTCGTGTTCAAATTAGTCATCCGTGTGGTTGCAGCCTTCTTTTATCAGAGATAGGAAGATCATTTTTCAGTTTTGCCCAGGCTCCATTTAATTTCTGGGTCCGCCACTGGGTAACAGTACCCTTGCAGTGTTACCTGGCTGACCTCAACTGCTCATTCTTCATATAATTTTGAAGATATAGGTCTGAGAAACTATTTGCACTCATGCCTGCGCAAACCGTTGGAATGGTTTGTATATAAACAAAAATGAGTGAAGCAAGAACAGTGAAGTCCCGCCAAAAATCCATCCTCGAATCCAACCTTAAGATGGTAACCATGTTTAGCCCATATAATGCTTGGCGGACGAGACGCCTCGTGTATTGCTTGTTGTCATCAACATCATAGGCCGTCAGAGAGTATGTACTGCTTGCTAGCGCAAGGACCAATAACTCAAACCAGAGGCAAAGGGTGTTCACTTTTGTGCTAGATAACTCCTCGAGATCGTGATGTCCCGTAGAAATAAAAGAACTGGTGAAGGTCAAACCAAGGGTGTAGGTTGCTACAGTGGGTGTGAAGGTGTAAGCCACCCATAGAGAGTACTTGATGAACACATTGCTTGAGCATCGCCTCCACCAGCCAAAAACCACCTGGACCGCATATAGAAGAGTGCAAACAGCCAAAAGGGCTTCAACTTGGGCAAAGAAGCCAGCTTTGCTTCTCCACTGCGAAACAATGCCTTCCATGTTCTTCGTCAGGTTCACCGTCGTTGGTCCAGCCAGCAGCACGTCTTGTGCGGACTTGTTGTCCATTACTTTGCTTCTTGTTCGTAGAGAACTAGTAGTTCAGGCCTTCCGCTGCATGCACTGTACGTATTGGAGCTTCTGAAACTTAGTCCCTTAATATATAATGTCCGATCCATACCAATACATAAGCTATAGTGCAGATAAAAGAAAACCAGGAGGAGAACAATGCAAGCAGATCTGCTGCATATATATAGTCCATCCAATAATGAAACAAATGGTCCCAGGTTACTGTGCAAGTGATGGAGGTTATCTCCATTAATTGTTAGAGTGGCGCAGTACAACTCATGTGATCTCCCTCCGGAGGCATTCACGGGCTCCCCTGTCATACATTGGGCCCAACTCTTCCATCACATACAACCCATGTGATCTCTCAGAGAAGTTATCTAGGCTCTGAATCCAACTCTCCAGTCACAACCATGTGTGTGACCCTCCGGAAATGTTCACGGACTCCTTCGTCACCATGTGACCCCCAAAGATGTTTTTTCAAGTTTTTCCAACTTTCGGCTCTGATACCACTTATTAGAGTGATGCAGCGGAATCCAGCCCGGCCCGCTATACCCACGAGCCAGCATCTCACCAGGTCTAGGTCCACCGGAGCCCACAACAACCAGGTCTTTGGCCTAACTCAACCCAAAAGACTAGCCTGTTGGGTGAGGACTGCCCCCACCTATATGCAGTGCTCCCCCACCATCAATTTCTGATGTGGGATTAAACCCAACAATATTGTAAGAAAGTAGCCCTATGTGGTGGCGAGCCGCCTGCTAATCTCCACGCATCAGAACGACGCGGGATCTACCGAGACGAACTTGCATGATCGCAGACGACAACGGAGACATAATCTTTGTTGATGAGGTTCAGCCGAAGCCTACATCCCCGGGGCATGACTACGTACACTTCTCCCCAATACCGCAACACCACCGCTTTAGGATCCCGACATCATGTCGTCTTCCTCCTGCGAGCATGTCACTATGTCGTCATTATTACAACAACAGCCTCCTCTTATATTTATGAGGAGGCTTTGGTTACATAATATAACACAGACTCTACCCTATACTGCTAAATACAACTCAAGTCTCATCGTAACCGGACTCATACAAATATTCGATACAATATCTAACAAACTCTACCTTCGCGAATATTCTGCCACCTTGAAGTTGTTTTGCGTGAATCTCCATGTACATCGGACTTGATCTATTGCTTTTGCCGCTCTGTCAAGAGCTGCCTGAAGAAACATTACTTTCACTGCAACTTCCGACTCTGTGACTCCACCTGCAACTCTGCACCCTTCTCTTCTATCACCACAATCTCTGTCAAACAAAATTAGATTCATATCTAGCCAAAACGGCAACAGAATCATAACACCATGCTCCAACAGACTGCACCCATGATACTGAGACCTCCAAATCGCCACCGAGTCACTACCAGAATTTCCACATTAGCATTGTCCTTCCATTACCGCTGCCATACTACGTCGGACGTCTTACACTGTAGTCTCCTGCAGCCATGTCCAACCAGATTACTCTAGTTGAAAGTACAAACACCACAATCTATACTTCCTTCCAGTTCAGCCCTTGAAGCTTCGTCGCACCTTTCATCCATGCTTTAGAACCCCCGCATGTGCAACTCGAATCGATACGCCTTTGCTGATTTGGAAGCACACAAACTCCTTTTATGCAAACCTGCATCTTGAGCTTGCGCCACGTGTCGCCACACCACAGAGAATAACAACTCCATCAGCCGTCACACTCCTATGTCGTCATCGCTGAACCCATCATTGCCTCCGACCATGGTATGACCAGCCTGTCACCGCTGATCTCTCTGCCATGTACCACGGTATGTTCACTCTCCAAGTGAATTGTCCGCCACCCATCTTAATTGTCCGTCATGTGCCCCACGAACTATTCGGCCTAGTCTATGGATCACAGGTAGACTCCAGTGAGCTGCTCCACACCTCGACCCTGTTAACTTGCACTTGACTCCGCCGATTCTGAGCACCCACTGAACTACCATCGAACTCCTATCAGTTGTCTTACATGGCACAACAAATTCTAGCATCTACATCTAAAAATGCTTTTGGCCATTTTTTTTGTAACAGAGCTCCCACACCAAAAGCTTAATTAAGGAATATTTTTATTGGAGCGAAATTACTATGTAAAAGCTAAAGGCGACGCCGCTGGAACCATCCACGAATTTGCACATTTATACTCCCAAGAAGAAAGAAAGTTCAGAAAAAAGCGAGGAAAGTATGCGAGTACACACTGCTTTCAGAAGTACTCCGTGTGAAGTGGTGCCAATTAAAGCGATTAAAGCCACCAATTAAAGCCAAGTAGCACACATCGTAGCATGCAATCTATCTCATATGCGCTGTAATGGGTTGGGACAGGACATGTTTTTGTTTGTGCCAATGAACTGATGGATCGGAGCTAGTGCTGGTAGCAAGTGTAGTTTCTCACCAGGTGATGCCCCGCGCGTTGCTGCGAGAATTTCAACAAAATTAGGTGATGCTCCGCGCGTTGCTGCAGGAATTTCAACAAAATTTGAAAATGTAATTTAAAAATAGAAACACTAAAATAATTGTATCGCAACAATTTTTTTCAAATAACAATGTAAATGAAAACACATTCATTTTATTGAGAGAACTACTTAGAAATTTGTAGCATAGTATAGGTAAATACTAACACAATGCATAGACGCGGAAAATCGGTAGACGGCATAAATTCATGATTCTAGTGGATGGTGACGTGGACAGCTTGCATGTTGAAAGAAGATCTAGTGGATGGTGATGTGGACCTCTTGCATGTTGAGAGAAGTTTATCAATGACTTGTAGTGGGTCTCACTTATATAGTTGTTCTAGATAAGTGTTGGCTGCTCACTCAGGAATTTAACATCATCTTCGATCCGTAATTTAATGCTTTATTTTGAACAAGATCAGTAATGATACCTTTAACCATTTGGCTTGGGTATGAGCATGGCTGTCTATTTTCGTGAATCTACGACCATAAGTAGTAAGCTAGGTCGTTTGGGTGCAGATTTCCTAACTGTCCAAATGATTAATTAGCTTATTACCTTATGGATATTTATTAAATCAGTTGTTAAGTAATCCTTCCACTTTTATACTACATTACTGCAAGTGCAAAATGGAAAGGAAATCCTAGAAATTTTCTAAAGGGAAGGCACCGAAGAGTTGCATATCATTCATCAAGTAGCTAGAGAAACACATGGTACAAAAGCGAACCCACATGACCAAAGGGTATCTAATATTCTCCAAAGCAACTTAGAAAGACTGACTAAAGAAGCAAAGATAGTACAGAACGGCCAACTGTTGGTGTATTATTGTAATTAGTATAAGTGTAAGGGATCAATGTGCAAAGTGTAGTAATAAAGAGAAGAGAGGGGCTGTCGGGGAGAGTTACCCCAGCCAGAAAAATTCCCAAATCGCAAATGGTATACAGAGCTAGGGTTCCGTTCACCTCGGGCGGCATCGGGCGGAGGAGAACCTGCGGCGGTGGGCTCTTGACTCGCGGGCGGCGGCTCGCGGCATCACGGGGGGGCCAGGTGCGGCTCCATGGCGGTGTGAGGGGCACGCCTGGAGGTTGCAGGTGTGGGGCACGAGGTGTGCAGGAGAAAGCAGAGGCAAGTGTGCAAGGGTCTGTTGAAGTGATTTGGGTTGCTTTTTACGGCTGGCGGTGGTGGTGTTGTCCAGTGTAAAGGAGCTGCTAGGGTGCTGGTGTACTGCTGCCGGCTCCCCTGCTTATTCCTGGAGGTGTTTTCTTCTACTTGAAAGTGTGCTATTCTGCTTAAGACTGTGGAGATGAGTCCGGAAGAAATGGAGGCCAAGAGGAAGGCGGAAGAGGCATCTTGAAGGGCCGAGATGGCGATGATGGTGGTTCAATGGTTACAAAGAGTGAGATGATGAGTGGGATGAGGAGTATGATTGAAGAGCTCATGGGGTTGGGTCTGATTGGTGGCAAGAAAAAGGCATGCCCATCTGAGTTGAAGTTGGAGCTTGTGCCGAACAATGTGAAGCTGGAGGGAAGTAAAAATTACTTGAACTGGTCCAGGAGAGTGCGTGTGCTCCTAGGAGGCAAATATGTGGAGCACTATTTGGAGGAAACATGTGTTGAGCCGGCAGATAAGCTCAGCACTGAGTGGAAAGTATGGTACGCAACAAACTCTCTTATAGCGGGATGGTTGATGGCATCTATGTCTCCTACCGTTAGCAAGAGGGTGGAGTCCATGCGTAGTGTGTCACTGATATGGAAGACCTTGAGTAACATATACTCTCTGAGGGGGAATGTGATGCTGATGATGATGGAGATTCAGGGCAAGACAGATGTAGTGAAACAGGCGGGGAGACCAGTGGAACAATATGCTAGTGAGCTTCAATACTTGTGGGAGGAGCTAGATCACTATGCTCCTCTCCAAATGGAGACCCCACGAGATGCTCAGGTTGTGTATAAATGGGTGGATGTCGGAGGTTTAGATCTGCACAGTGCACAAGGGGTCAACCCCAGTGGTTTAGATTCGGTAGGGGGATCCAGAACTAAGAACGCGATGGTTATGGTAGAGTAGCATGTGGAACACAACGAGACACGGGAGACATGGCGATTTATACTAGTTGAGGCCTCCGGAGAGTAAAACCCTACGTCCAATTCTTGATGTTGTATTGCTTGATAATTGGCCCCGCTTGCCCCTCGGAGGGACGCCCTTGGCCGCCTTATATTGGCTCATGGACAAGGTCGGTGGATTGGAGTCCAAGTTGGTTACAACAGGGAAACCTAACTCTAGTCAGTTACAACATGGAAGGCTTATCCGAGTTGTCTTAATCTATCTGGATTGCCTTGGCTTGCACGCCAAGCTGTCTTCTCGTCTTTGGGCCCATATGTCGGTCAGTGCCTGTGCCGGGTCTTGGTGGACTGGACCCACTTGTCGGGGACGACCATGAGACTGGTCGGTGGGGACCCAGGGGTACCCATGTCCCACAAGCCCCTGAGCGATGTGTACTCGTTCACCCGCTCCACCACCATACACTCCGCGACATTCCAAGTATGGATTTTTCATGATGATAGAGGAGGAGGAGGAGAGGCTTGTTCTCCTCGAGAAGAGAATTATGCCCAACATTGACTTCGATGACAATGCTCTCCAAGTGTTGGGATTTCATCCAGATATTTATCAAATGATGAATCACCTTGGTTGGGGACAATTTTCCGATGGAGTAGGGGTGAGCACTCATTTGGAGCTTACCTTGGAAATTCTCATGACGATGGCACCAGTTATTAATGATGGGGTACCATCCCTCTCATTTCGACTCAAGGATGATGAACAGCTAGTTCCTTATGAGCACATTAGAGAATTGCTCGGATTCAAGAAGGAGGCCCCGGAGCAAGTGGATGTTAATGAAAATGTGTTGCAAGGATTTTGGAGTATGATTTCGAGAGAAGATAACTGGAAAAGAAATAGCATCTGGAATCCTATCATCCGGATATTTCACTCTTGGATGAGTAAAATGATTTTGGGAAGAATGAAGGAGTCCAAGATCACTGACATGGAACTTAATTGGCTTTATTCGGCAATGATCGTTAGGCAAGCCATTGATCCTTCATATATCATGATCAATCGGTGGTGTTGTGAAGCGATTTCGGGAACCGTAGATATTAGTTCGGGATGCTATCTTTCTATGATAGCAATTTCTTTGAAGCCGGGAATTTCAAACCCAAAATTCCTACTTGCGGGGAATTCCTTTGGAATTGACTATATGAAGTAAGGAAAATATATAAGTGGAGATGAGAAGAGAGGTTACAAGGTGGCAAAAGTTAATGTTCCTCTCTCAAATATGAGGCTGAAATTATTTATTGAAGGGAGAGAGAATTGATTAGAAGAAGGACTTCTTGTGCCGGCCAAGAAGAACAAAGGAGGAAGAATTATAGAAGAGGGATCATCTTCCGCAGCCCAGGATCAAGGAGGGGCTGCATATCATCAACCATATGGAGGGATTCCTATACCGCCGCCCTACTACGAAAGTGTGCCAATGCAAGCATGGGGGACTGGTGCAGCCATGCCGCCACCTCTTCCAACATATTATCCACCAACTTTTGTAGTGCCAAATAAAACTTTCGTGGGACCTTATGCAAGCATGCCTCAGCCCCAACAAAGTGCAGCCATTATTAGGACGTATATGTAAAGGAACGTGCAAGACGTCGAGGGGATCCGGACTCATGTCAACCAATGGCAAGAAGGAACGGCGGGGATCACCCATCAACTAGGACGCCTTCAAATTGTGCCACCAGATCAATTTGATGGAGGGGTCATGCAAACATGCAAGAAGGATTCAACGAAAGTCAAGTGACGGAGCAAGAGCAATCGGATGAGGAATGAAGAAAGAAGGAAGGGATCATGCTTTTTAAGTGTGGTTTGATTTTTTTTCCTTTTCCTTTTCTTTATTTTTTTCAGGTTGTGTGCATTTATGTGTGCGTAGTATTTACTTGTTTTATTTAATTTCAGCATGTGTGTGGTAGTAGTAGTTTTGTTTTCCATAACCATGAATAAGTTTCACCATCGTTTTATGATCTTTAATATGGATGGAAAATTGTACCATGTTGATATGTGATGATCGTTGCCGCTTTGCTCAATCCTATGCTTGATTTATGCATGTTTAAGCTAGTGCTCTCTTTAATATGAATCTGAAAATTAATTAAATACTAGCCTAATCTTATGTGGAGGTTATGATTACTTAAGTCCCATAGTTCTTTTTCGTTGCTCTCAATTTTGAATGAATAAAAGATCCATTTTTATTCTTAAAAAGTTATGCTAACCTTGTCATGAGTACCGCTTGCATTTTGCTCTACCTACCCAAAGTCTTACATTTATTTGAGTGCAAAACATTAGTATATACAAGATTTATTTTGGGTGCATTAATTCAAGGCCTGATTTCTCTGGCCCGAGACTAAGAAGCTGGTCATTCTGTTTTTGTGTATCTTTCTTTACGCTAGCCTCTTCTATCCGTGCATTGTGAGTTTCCACATTGGGAATTTTGCAAACCTGGCCGGATATCCACCCAAACCCAAAAACATCTTTTTTGTGTTCACCTCCTTGACCACAACCCAATATTTGAGTATGGATGAATATTTCGAGGAAAATTACAAGGAAGGTGCATCAAGTGAGCAAGACTTTGGAAGACCTCCAAAACGATCCCTAGAAGATTTTCAAGTATCTTTCTCCAAGAAAATATGAGAACTTCAATTTCTACCTTGGCATATTTATCACCTCTTTTGCCCGAGGACGAGCAACGTCTAAGCATTGGGGGTTGCCAAGGAAGTGCTAGTATAGTCTAGAGATCAAGGGGAGTAATAAAAAAATGTGTGTGATAAAAGAAAAAAAGAAGAAGAAAAAATGATGATAAAGAAAAAGTATGATGATAAAAAGAAAGAAAGAAAAAGATATACATATATATATAAATATATAATAAGCTCCCTGGTTCTCTAGCTATGTTTAGTGCTTTTGAGTTTTCAAGAGGATTCAAGATCAAGACCCATACTCATCTTTCCAACCATGTGCAATCCGATAACGAGGACTTCGTTTGTGCCTCGGGATCACTCTTCGCCATTTGCATATGTCCACTTATCTAAAGTGTGTGTTCATCTCTCCCCCCTCCTTGAAAACATTATTTTTCCAATAACCTTTTTGACGCTCGGTAAGACCACGAGAAGCTAGTCTTGTTTTGATAATATCTCAACTATAATATCTTGGTAGGACTAAACTTTCTCATAGCTCCATATAAAGCTTTCCACTATATACTTTGAGAAAGGAAAGAAGTAGAACAAGTAGGCTTGAGAGACAAGATGAGATGAGAGTACATGAGCAAGATGCAAGATGGTTATTTTTTATCTTGGTAAAGCAAATTTTCTTTATCTCATTATTTATTTTCAAAATTTTTGAGATTTATTTAAAAATTTGAGAGTATGATCAAGTACTTGTGGAAAGAGCTTGAATGATATCTACCCTCCATAAAGATAAAAGTTAGTACATTATGAAACATTAATGAATATAAATCTAGAGAGCATTATGTTTTCTCATGTATGATCAAATGTAGGGTATGAACATCGAAGGGCAACTCTGATATCCATTGAAGGCTTACTCAAGGACGAGCAATGTTTAAGCATGGGGGGATGTTGGCGGTCGATTTCCGTCAACCTAGCCATGAATTTACCTTCAATGTTGGTATTAATTTGATATTCACACTAACGATCCTAACCCCCATTATATGTCAAGTTCGCACTCGTGCATGGTTTCTGGAGTTTATTGTTTACACAGGGATTAAGAGCCTAAATGAGGACTTCTGGGTAAAGTTCATCGAGCACTAACAAGAAGATCATGGAGCCCAGCACAAGTCAAGATACAAGATGAACGTGACTCCAAATGAGCCAAGGACTAAACCGTGAAGCCGTGAAGTATCGAGGACCTAGACAGAAGATGCGGGAGTTCATGCGCCAAGCACCCTTATCTAAACCGCGAAGAAAATGACGTCAATGACCCACATGCAGCTCAGCAAAAACTTAGGAAGACGCGAGAAGCTTCGGGAAGAAAACCGGGGGCAAACCGGGTCGAGGAGGACCTGGGCCGGTCGGCCCAAGCTGGCCGGCCTGGCCCACTTCCGGGTCGGTTCTCCGCCGCCTTTGACCTAGCACCCCCTTGGGCTATTTATAGTCCCCGTGTGAAGTACCACGTATCAAGCCATTCGTCATTCACCGCCAAGGAGCAGAGAAGCTAGAGGGACACAATCTCGGAGAGGAGGGTCGTGCTAGCTGTCTAGGGTTACCTTAGCCGTCGTGGGAACCTTGCAAGGAAGACCACGTCAGAGTTCCGGAGCTTGGATCAAGATCAAGGTAGGATCCCGGTTGTGATCTTGTTCATGTAAACACTCATGGTGAAGTCTTTATGAATCCGATTTCTAGCAATCAGGTGCCTTCTTTTATGATTCTTGTTCTTTCTTGGGTGTTTTCTTCCTCAATCTATTCTCGAGATAGATTGCATGGGATGTTCTTGTAGTCGCGGTGGCTAGAGGTGCATACCTGACCTACCAAGTAGTTCAACGCGTTCCTTGTGAGCGTGCTCTAAGATTCGGCCACGAAGAAAGGGGAACATCGTGACAGGATGTTGACACCAAGTACGGTGGGGTGACTTAGGGTGTTTGACCGAAGATCAAGGTTTAAAGACGCTTTTTATGAGATTCGTTTGGTTTTCTTCATCTATCTTGCTCGGAGCTACAACATAAGCATGATCTAGGCTCTCTAGATCGGTTATCTCTACATTTTCTCTCGCTACCTCTTGTGTTTTAGTAGATTAGATGCATTCAAAACCTTTTAAAGATGCAAGTGTTTCTCGATTATTAGATTGAGTCTTGCGTTGCACATGTTCCACAGATTCGATACCTTGGGTGATACTCGAGGAAAAAATGTACTACATGATCCGTAAGCTTGTGGTGAACCTTGGCGCGTTATTGAACCGTCAACACGGCTCAAATGAGAAAACAACCCATGGGCACGCGCGCTTGGGCCTGCAGCCCGGCAGCCAACCGCTAGGCCCCCGCCTGCATCGTCCACCTGGGGTCAATCCGGCATGCGAGCCGCCGGCTGCGCCGTTCTTTGAGGGACAAAACCCCCCTCCCCCGCACGCTGCCCCCCAAACCCTAGCCCTGTTTCACCCTTTCTTCCCCCGCGTCCCTCGCTCACGGTTCTGAGCGGCGGTGATCGGAGCGCGCCTGTGGCGGGCGAGTTCGCCGACGACGGCGAGGGTGGCGCCGCCGGAGTGGCTCTCCGGCTGGCTCCCCCATCCTTCTTTCTCTCCCCCTCATCTTTCTCCATCCGCAGCAAGGCGAGCAGAGTGCCGAGCCGTAGAGGTACGGCCAGAGAGAGTTGGCGGCGCCGCCGCAGGCCCCCTCGCCGGCGTGCACGTCCACCCATGGGTGAGCGTGCCGCCGTCGAGTGGCTCTGTGTCGGTGCACTTAGCCCCGGGGTCCATGGGTGTGGTATGCGCAGCGGCGTGGATCCCCTACCCCGGTCGCTCGGGTCACTCTCCCACACGGCGACGGGCGGCAATTTCTCCAGCGAGGTAAGCCCCCTGGTAGGAATCCCGCGCGCCCTTTCTTTAGGTTAGGGTTTCTGTTTGTGTTTTCCTTTCCCCTCTTTGAGTTCTTTTGACTTGAGATCCGAAGATCCTGGGTGACCGAGAGGGTGTCGCTGCTGTAGTTCCGGCCGGTCTCCCTCATCCTCCTTTTCTTCGATTCGAGATGGAATCTTTTCTGGGTTCCTTTTTCTTTTCCTCTTTTGATTCGTCGCTGAATCTTTCTTTCCCCAACTCATTCTACTCACTAGAGCCTGGCTTTTGATACCATTGTTAGATTCAGTGGTTCATCTAGGTAGTTCTTGTGGTTAACCGAGGGAGAGAGGTAGAAGGAGAGAGATACTGTGGGCCAAGGAGGTAGAGGATGAACTCGTCGTTGTGGATGGAGTTTGTCGTCGTTGTGCCGTGCAGTGGCGATCGTCGGAGATGCGCAGTGCCGTCGGTGTGGCGGTGCAGTGGGCATCCCGCCGCTTCTGCACTTCGGGATCGGGCCGGTAGAGGTGGGTGAGTGGGCACGAGACTCTTTCTTGGCGTGCGTGCCCCCGTAGCCCCCACCCCCTATCTATAGTGCAGCGCGACACGGGCCCACCGACCAGGAGTCAGTAGCATCCCCAATCAGGATGTGGTCAAGAGTCCAAAATGTCGTTGGGTCTGACTCGGAGAAGATCAACCTAACAGATCGAAGTGGGGAGCTCCGATCAACAAATTCTCAATATATGAAGATGATGGAGCAACAGATGGGACAGTTGTCTGAAGCGGTTAAAGGAGATAAGGGAGTAGTTATTCCTGGCAATACGAGGTCTGCAGAACAGCTGCGATCACAACCAGGTCAGGGAAGCAAACAGAAGACCCCCAGTACCCCGCTAGAGCGAGGCAGCCTCCTGCCGATCGGCACGCGGAAGAGATTGACCTCTCTGGTCTGAAGAAAGGTACTGAAGGCAAAAATGGTTAAAATTTAACCTTCCATGAATTGTTTAGGGTATTTCTGTTTTGAGAAAAATTATAGGCTTTTGGCTAGATTTTTATTTCACCAATGCCTACAACATATATTTTTGACTCACCTAAAGTTTTATAGGAAAAATTTGACTTGTAGTTCAACCTAGTTTGAGTTCGGTTCCAAATTAAATTAAATTAATTCAAATTCAAGCGAAACTTTAAAATTCCTCCACAAAGCTGAGTGTCCTCGTGAAAGGTGACACCTGGGGTGTCACAGATTTGTCATGAGTTAGAAGCCCTTTGGCAGGGTTTTTCTAAGTGCTTCTCCACCGGCTTTCACAGAAGTCCTGCCAAACACCTAACCAAAAAACGGCTTCAACCCGAAGCCATGCAGAAACCGTTTTGCAATTTGTACTAGGGAGGCGAATCCAAAAATAGTGGCTCCCCGCGGCTTCTTCCCCACATGTGATATTAAAAATACAGAGAAGTCACAACCACAGTTATTTTGTCAAACACTTTACAAAATGGCTTCAGCTTCACCAAAGAAATCATTTTACCAGAGGAGCCACAACCACAGCCGTTTCATCCACAGCTCTGCCAAAGAGGCCATTATACAATGTAAAATTTGTGTGTAAAGTGACTAAACTAACAGCTTCTCGTATAGAGTTCCTCACACAAGTCAAGATGCTCCTTTTCATTATATGAATGCCTTTTCTTTGTTAGGACGAATTTGCCACAACCTGTTATCAGAACATTAGACGCCGGACGTACTACTAGTATTTAGTACTAGTAGTACTTTACTAGTGATACATAAAATTCGTCTTAACAAGAAAAGGCAATCGTATAATGAAAAGGAGCATCTTGGCTTGTGTGAGGAACTCTCCGCCGGTGGTGAGATGCTTGGCGTGGAAAGCTGCTCCACAATTAAGTGCCATGTAGCAAAGAATCTCTGTGCACATCGTAGCAATCAGCTCCCATCGGACTCTTGCTTCTGGGATCTGGAGCAACTCCACACAGACACGGAGAGCTCTGGAAAGAACACGGGAGGTGTCATGAACGACAAAGTCGCCTTCAAGGAGTGTCTGGATTAAGCCCCCCTGGTGAAACTCATTGAGAAAATCATGAACGTGCCTGTTATCTTCTGATCCCTGCACCTCCGATACGGTTCCATCAATCACGATGTGCCCATCGCTGTCAACCATCATGCTACACTTGGCCACAAGGTACATGATGTAATTGGACAAATCCTTGCTAGGGTCTGTGAGCTCGCTAGGGCCGTCGTCACCGGCCAGCAAGCATATGCTCGTAACCAAGTGCCAGATAACCACACTGGAGACAAAATCCGCCTCGCGGACCCCGCTATTGTAAATTGCCCTGTAAGCTGGGCCTGCAGGATGATCATCTCTGATGAGCACCGACAAAGCCCACTGGCCTTCGAACCTACTGAAGTCCCAACTGTAGTAGTGCAGGTTAGTCGCTATTTCAAGCAACTTGTTGAGAAGCAGCTTCTTTACCTCAGGAGACACGACGACGTGTGGCGCCGTCGTCTGGCATGATGCCGCCTGCAGTATCCAGCGGAGTGTCGTCCCTAGGACGCCGCCAGCTGCTGCTTGCCTTTTCCTTTCCCTCTCTTGGACGCAATCGTCAACCATGTTGTACTGTGGCAGCTTCCCCGACCACATCTCTCCTACATGGAGATGGAGAAGCTTGGCTACGCCGGTGCCTGCCCAGCACGATGATACGAGGGCAATGAAGATGGAGGATACCTCCATCACAATGGCGCCCACGAGCAGTATGTAAGATATAACAACATCAGCTCCACTGTAGTGATTACTCCTGCTGCTGGCCCAAGCGAACAACACAAGAGCCACTGAGGTTAGGCCAAGGGAGCCGAGCCATTGGAGCACGCCACCCGTGATTGGGTTTATTGACTTATTTGGGGCTTGGAATCGTACTGTACCAAACTTGGTGTACAGGTAGTCATGGATCAGAGAGAGCTGCATCTCAGCCAGCTTGTATGCCATCCCATCTCTATTCTTTGAAGACTTGAGCTCTATCAAAGCACTCTTGATCGCATCGGTATTCCCAAGGAAACCTCGCTGTTCTGAAGGGATCACATCCAAGAAAAAATCCAAGGTTCCTGTGAAGTCGATGGAGGCCTCCTCCAGGGTGCGTTCAATACTTATCTTGCCTTCTGATGAGCTCATACGAACCAGGCGCTTATAATAGTCCATCACATCTGATCCTCCATAACGATTGGTGGAGCTAATTCTTCTTACGGTGGCTGCCCTCAGCGCCCATATTCTCTCGCCGTACTTGGCTACTCCGACGATGAACATGAGCACCAAGGGAGCCACCAGCAGCCTGTTGTCCCCTCGCCACTGCTTTCCCACCAGGTACACAGCCATCGCCACCTGGGAGCCCAGGTCCACCAGCCGCCGCTTCCACAGCGTGTTGTCCTCCATGGAGAAAGCCGTGATCGTCTCCTGCCCTCCGAGGTGGAGCAGCAGGAACGGCGCCCAGAACAGCTCCAGCTGCTGCCGCGTGCCGTCGCCGGCTACGGCCACGAGGAGTGTCAGGCGGCCCAGGAGGTAGGTCGCCACGTAGTCGGCCATCAGGTACGCGATCCATAGAGAGAAACTCAGCACTCTGGACCTGTGGCGCTTGCGGAAGGGCGCCGACACCATGAGGAACACCTGCAAGAACAAGCTCGCCATCACCACGAACTGGATCTCCCACTGGTTCCACGCTTCTTCGGCACGAGTAGCCAATGAGCTGCTCATCACCATGCGTAAACAACCCATATACATTAGTTAGTGCGGGCAATTCATTGCAAAAAATTAACAAAAACAACAACAAATTGTAGTGACTCCGATTACTATGACAAATTAAACAACGTGCGCAGCTAAAAGAATTTGACCAAAGTGTCACGTGTGTTTGGCTAGCTAAAAGAGCGATGTAAACAATGTTGTACACCATGTTTGCGTAAAATATTTTATGGAGTCCTAATTAATTCTTCAAATGTATTCTGAGGTTCCCAGTAATTTTATATACATGCTAATCTATAGGCTTTCATGAGGATTGAGAAAAATCCTGTAGTGGGTACCGATTATATATATAGATAAGTGAGATCTACTAATCATTTCTCTCAACTCTCATCGCGCCACATCCACTTACATCATCAGTCATTTAACCTCCCGCCCACCCCCCACCCCCCACCCCTACCCATAGCAGCTGAACAGAAGTTGATGCCCTCACATCACCTAGCCTCCTTTTACTCAGCATGCATTATGGACAACTCAACAGACTTAGTAGTCGCAGGACAGCTGAAGCAGCAGGGCAGCTGAAGCGTGTGAAGAAGAAACCGTCACACTTCCTCTACCATTTTCTTTCCAGCTGGTGCGACTAGACCCCCTCCATGATCCTGTTCTCTCTCAAATGAATTTGATTTCCTTCCGTTCCTGCCTGCAGTTACTACGTGCATGCCTGCATTCAAGGTTTAAACGCGTCATATTGAATTACTAATCCTCAAACTTTACCTCTTCCTTCTCTTTACCTCCACGAGTCTATAAATGAGTTGCCCTCGATATTGTGGAGTGTGTATCCATTTGATCTTTCGCATCTTTATCTCAAAGCCGTCATAGTCCAGAATTTGTGGTAAGCACCGTCCCTGCCTTCGATCATGTCGCTATCTCTTATGCTTTCTTTGTCTTTCACGTACCAGGGATTCTAGGATGCTCCATAACTGTGACTATGCCTGGGTCGAGTCAACGACCCAATCCGCGACCTCCGCGCAATCGGTGACTGAACTGCTTCCTCACCCCCTGCCGGTTCATAAGGTACGACTGCGGCGAGGCAGCAGTCCGGCACATCGAGAAGCACGGCCACGAGGGGACCTGCGCGCGGACATCGTCCTACAATTGCCCGTTCGACGGCTGCGTCTCCCGTGGCATGCAACTCTACGTTCACACGTCCAGGCTCTACGATGGCTGCGGCCTGCGTCTCCTGGGGCCTGGAACTCTACCGTTCACGGCCATGTCCAGGATACGCACGCGCCGGACACCACCTACAACATCAGCTCCATCCGCGGCACCACCGACGATAACACTATGCAAGGCTACGTCTTTCATGGTGCTTGATTAATGTGAAATTATGTTAATTCTTATGTTTATTTCATACCAGATACAACTACATCTGTATTGTACCAAGTATCTTTTAATTAAATAATTGATGTTGTGTCAAAAAAGTTGTTGAGTTTTTACTTTTTTTAAGTTGATAATAAAATTTAAAAATTTTATTAAATATACGCAGCAACGCGCGGGGCATCACCTAGTACAAATATAATTATGTCACCAAAACTGTACGTATGCATATACCTTTTTTGTTCTTTTTTTTAGCAAAGAGACGTACAGGAACACTACTTTTTCGAACTTTTCAGATCCGTGAAATTGACTAAACTGTTGAACTCCCTCTTGAACCAAAAAGGTAGCTTTTCGTTCATATTAAAATTATTTCATAGAGATGCATAATATATAGTCAGATGACTTGGTCAAAGTTTACATCTGGAGGGTCCAATAGGTACGTCTAATAATCATGCCATATAGTTACAAAATGAAATAGATATTGTTTTAGTTATGTGAATAAATTCAAAGAAAAAACACATTGAATTTTCCAAACCGGAAAAAAAATAATGAGGATGCAAATTATCTTTTGATCACAAGTTTGAAAGCATCTTACTGTTACCAGTTGGAGATTTCTTTTATTTCAAGCCTCTACATTCTCTCAAGATGCGCTAAAAAATCTTAAATTTTATAAGGAAAATCTGAAACACCCAGACAATAACATGGTAGATTCTAGTCGCCATTGAACTTGTTTTATTTTCTGAAAACATACCCACTCCACATTTATAAAAAAAAACTCTAAATTAAGCCATAAATCTAAATTTACCACCACTATCATTATGAAAATACCATAAAGTCACCCACTAAAAACATTTATATAAATTACCGACATCTACCATTAATTATGAAAAATAGTTAAAGTATCCCCTAGTCTTCATCTCAATTACACACCTTTGAGATTAATAAAAATAATCTATAGCAGCCTATAAGTGTGCATATACGTTACCAAACTCTGCCATTATTAGAAATAATCTAAAGTAAGCATCCACCTATGCCCATTATCGAAAATAATATAAATAACCCCTAATTATATTTGCATATAAATTGCCAACATCGACCATAATTAAAAATAATTTAAAGTAAAGTCATAAATCTATATATGAATTACATGTGTATGTAACTAACAAAAGATATCTCAAAGTCGCACTCCTACATATGCTTTCTAAATTACCCACTTCTACCATCGTTGATATAAGAAACTAGCTCATGTAGACATGCATGATGTGTCTCACCATTCAGACCACATTATATATATACATGTAAGAAAGATGCAATGGTCATATAAATTTCCACACCAAACACATAGCTCAAGCTAAGGTTTTAGCTAATCGCATGTAAAATACACATGGACGTGATGTGGAAAATTATGTATAATATAAATGAATAATTAGTAACTAAAGTCTATCATAATCGGGTAAAAGAAGAGTTTCTACCTGATAAATGAATATATAATTATTAACTAAAGTCTCAAATTAATAGTCCCTGATGGAGAACGGGTTTGATAGACTATGTTTCAAATTGCATAAACTTTACAACATATTTTTAACTCCTAATAAATATATAATACTAAAAAATAAAAATCCATCACATTTACTCCTGAGGCTAGAAATTACCACCTCATGGCAAAAAATATTGATATTATTAGATAGGATACGTGTCCAGATGGATTACAATTTACAACATGAAGACAGTAATATTTTCGGCTTAATTTTTAATAAGTACAACCCTTGTTTTATAGCATATTGTTTGAATCAACAATGATCATGCATATTAGAGAAACAAGTAGTAGTTTGCTCAAGTAAGTTTTTGAATTACCTGTACTGATCTGCGTGAATGCTGCTCTGCATGACGGCGCCATCTTGATATTCTCTTATCACCCTCATGTCCGTCACTCACTGGAGCACACAAACCCTTGTGGAAGAAAAAAGGATTCAATAGATATATGTCTACCGATCCAGGTTGATTGTTATCGGCGATTGTTGATTTATAGATGAGGGAGTGCCCATGCGTATAGCTCACATGCTTAGTGCTTTGCTTTTGATTGCTCTCATTGCAGAAGATGCCAGATTCCTAGCTTCAATCAATTCTTTAATCCTATGGAAGCATATCTAACTTTGCTTGCCGTGGGATTAAAGTGAAGAGATTCTAGGCTTCAAGTTTAGGTCCTTATTTTATCCATGCATGCAAGCAAACTTTTGCAAGTATGCTTTGCTTGTTGTCGGATGAAATGTGAGGTTCTGTACTAAACCTGGGTGACGGCCCAACTCACATCGGCTTCTTGTTTAGGTCCTTTTATCCGACAACGACCCAACCCACATCGGCCCGCTCAATTGCCGTCAACCTGATCATTAGATGCTTTTCACCGACCGGGACATCGCGCCGGGGCCACCGAGTTGTTGGGTTTAGTCTCACATCGGAAAATGATGGTGGGGGCAATCCTCTGGAATCCGCTGGACACTCTAACACGCACCTCCTTAGTCCTCATCTCCTCTCTACTCTGCTCTCGTGGTCCCCCGGACCCGGGCCTCCGCCATGCAAGCAAAGAAAGTAAGCAACACCAAAGCCGCGCGATGACGGCCAACGACTGGTCCACTCAATGCTTCTAGGCCACACGAGCACAATTGGACGGGTGCCGGTGTCGCATCCCGCTCTTTTAAGGCATTTTAAAAACATGAACTCATTAAAAAAAATTATCTAATTATAGGCTTAATTTTCTTTTCTCTAGATATTCCAAATTTTTCATAATTAATTTTTGCATTTAACGCGACATTGTGATGCATTTGATTGCTGAGTGATCCTTTAAGGAATTTTTGTATGAAATTTGAATTTGAAATCACATTTCAAATACCTCACTTAAACAATAGTTAAATCCCTTTCCTTCTCTTAAGGATTTTGGGATGGAAATAAATCTGAAAATTCTATTTCAAATTTATTTTTCCAAAGAACCCTAGAAATGCCTAAGGACTTTGGGTTAAAAATGAATTTGAAATTTCATTTCAAATTCACAATAAAACCCTAATTGAACCCCTAAGGATTTTCGTTTGAATTCGAATTTGAAATCACATTTCAAATTCACTTTTCAAACCATAGTCAAACCTCTTCTTTTTCCTAAGGATTTTGGATAGAAAATGAATTTGGAAATTTTATTCTAAATTTACTTTTTAAAGCCCTAGTTTAAACCCTAAGGATTTGTGGTTTGAAAATAAAATTTGAAATTATATTTCAAATTTGAACTTTCAAACTCTAGATAAACTCTTAAGGTTTTGGTTCAAAAATTTGAACTTGAAATCCAATTCAAATTCAACTTTAAGACCATAGAAAACATCCCAAACATCAAAGTCTGCTGGACCTCCCCGGACTCTTCTCTTTGTGTCGGCCTGCTCCCTCTTCTCTTCGCCGCCCACCCCGCACAGCCCAGCGGCCTGTTCTTTTTTGCCCGCGCCAACCCAGCAGCCCAACACGGCCCAACTTGGCCCAGCCCACCACGAGGTCGTCTTCCACCTCGCGTCACCATCCTCCTCCGCCTGCCACGCGCGCACCCACCACCGCCACAAACCGCCTCCTCCACCTGCTCCCCCCGTCGTACGCACGCCCGCACGCTCAACCGTTGCACCATCTTATCCTCCCGCGACCAAGAGTGGCAGCCCTTCCCCTCCCCGCCGCAAATCTTGACGCCGTGCCCAGAGCGCTGCCGTTGACATTCCTGCCTGGCCGTGCTGCCACAGCTCCTCCCTCACCCTAGTCGCGTGAGCCCTGGCACCGCCTGACACCCCTCCACCCTCTCCACCCGCTTGTACTCCTTATCCACCCACAGCAATGCCGCAGCAGCCTCGCCATGCACGAAGCCGAGCACTGCGCCGCACGCCGCCGCAATGGCATCCCCGCCTTGATCTCCCACCGTACAGCTCCTCCCTGATGCCTAGCGCAAGCGCCGCAACCCATGACACCTAGAGCACCTACACCACCCCTATTCCCCCTCCGCAGAGCCTCCTCTGGCCCTATCCGCACAAGACCACCGCCATGGCTATTAATGGCCGCTAGCCCTGCCCCCATGAGCTCTCAAACCCCCTCGAGCTTATCCATGCGCTCGAGCTCGCGATCCACAGCCGCACCCGCCTATAAATAGGACCCAAAGGCCTTCACAGCAGCGCACCACCACCAGCGCAAGCCGAGCTCTCCCGTGCTCCGCCAGAGCGCTGCCCACTTCCCTTGCCGGAGCAAGCTTGGCTGAGGCCAAGGAGCCTCCGGTGAGATTCTAGCCACCACCACGGGTGAAGCCCTGCTCTGCCATAGCCCCTAGGAACTCCCTCGTTGCCGCTCATCCCCCTCCGCCGTCTGCCGCCGCGGTGAAGCCCAAATCCGGCCGTTACGCTGCCGGAATTCACCATTCCGCCAGCCGGAATATCCCCTAGGTAAGCTGTTGTGCGGTCCGCATCCCGTTCCCCTCTCGTCTCCATCACAGACGTGCCGCCGCATAGCCAGGATGCCGCCGCCGTGCCGGCGAGCCTCCGGCGATGCTCCGGCGACCACATGCCTTCTCGGCCACCTCGCCGTCCTCACTGGACACACACACACGCACTTCCCTTTTGCCCAGGAAGGACCCCCAGCGTCGCATCCCCTTTTGGCCGCACCGCCGCCGCCACTCCGGCGAGCCCGTGTGCCACCGTCACCCACACCTAGCCTCTCCGCTCCGCCCTGCCACCCCGAGCCGGTAAGTGTGCTTGTCGTCGCCGATAAAGCCTTGTAGGTGCCGGCGGAGAACACGCCGGCGAGCTCCCCTGCTCGCGCCGCCACGACTGAGTGATCTGGGGGCGGCGTCGTGACATGGCATCCGCGTGGCAGCCACGCCAGCATGGGGCCCGCATGTCGGCCGCACGCCCTCGCCACGCCAAGTGCCGCGTCAGCCCCCTCACGTCCTGTGCACCCGGTCCAGTGAACCAGACACCGCGCGCCGGTCCACCGTCCCACGACGCGCTCACAAAGATGATGCACCGACTCCCGCTCGATGCATCAGCCCCCCCCCCTCTTTTTTGCTAGGTACACTCCGTTTTTGCACATCAATTTCACTTAGAGCACTTAGGCACTTCCAAAAATTCTAGAAAAATTCCTAAAAATATTAGGAATTATTCTAAGCCTAATGGTACCATTTGTCTCTATAGTTGACCATCCTAAATCCCTTTTTCATTTTAGCCCCTCCCCGGGTAAATAGAAAACCCTGTAGAAGTGTACCCGGAATTCCGCACATCAACCATCTTAGCTTCTAAAATCCTAGGAAAATTCCCAAAAATACTAGGAGGCATTCTAAGCCTAGTGATGCCATTAGTTTCCATAGTAAGCTCTCTAGGACCCTTGTTCTATTTTGCAATTTCCTGGCTTAATAGAAAACCCGGTGAAAGCGTATATGGAAAATACGACTTTCATCTATCTCGATCCCCAAAACCTTAAGGATGTTTCTCGAGGTACCATAGAGCTACATGAGCTTTACCTCGAACCTCTTCACACACACACATCCTTTGCACAAGACCATAAGCCTCTCCAGGATCACGGAATCCCAATCACGCCGCCGGAAAACCCTAGATTTCAGTCCCTGTAGCCGTTATGCCGCCCAACCTTAGACTCCACGTCATCCTAGCCTTTACGATATTCAACTATGGATATCATAGAGTAATAGGAACGTTCCTTTGTTTGATATCATTTAATTTCATTGATTGATGAATTGCTTTATTGATTGTTATTTTATGCGTTATTATACTCGGTAGACGCCTGAGCTCTCTCCCGAAGCCAAGGATAGAGAAGGACATGAAGTCAGAGCTCAGGACGTCCGTAAGTCAAGCTAGCCGACCAAGTCCCCGAGGATCCAGAAGGCAAGACTTGCTGAACTAGGAAAGCAAGTATATGAGGCAAGTTCCAGCACCCCTCCTTGATCATACTTCTGCCACTGTTTTATAATAAAATGTCCTAAGATAATAATTTGACTTGCATTTGCTGATGGACGGGTTGATCCCGATCTCGACGAAGTCGATGACCGAGCATCAACCCTAGATTTACTTTTTACAATTTATTCATGGAAAGGAGCTATGGAAATAGGGAGAGATAGAAATAGATAGTATATAATAAAATGAACCTACTAAAGTGAGTTAGACTCCCTAAGGACGAACATGAGAGTATGGGGGCAGTCTCGGTACAGGATCCTGTCCGTGCTTACTCTGGTCGTATAAGGATCGGTTCACGGGAAAGTCTTTCCAGGGATTGGGTACGGCCGCACGGGCCAAAAAGGCATAGCCTTCGGGAATGCATGTTTATGTGAGGACTTGATCCACACCCCACATCAACCTAGTAAACCAACGGATCTGTTGGAGCAGGACCTTCGCATAGTCCTGTGTCGCGGCAGTGACGGTCATCGGGAATGTTATGGCGTCTGGGTGACGCGGTGGTACTTGTACCACATTTTTATGCATATGCTTTATCCCAGGACATGGACCCGCGAGGCGGGTGGTGGTGGAATGACCCCTACTTAGGCCCTAGTGTAGACGTGGATGGAGCTAGGGAATGTTGTCCAGGATTGGGTGATAATGTAATCCATGAATGGACTCCGATGGGTACGGGTTTCGTAGGTCAGTCCGCCTGTGATCGAGGTATGGGCTGACCGACCGTGCGGGTAAAGCGTAGGCCTCTGCGCAGAGTATAATCTATTCAAATAGACGTGGCTCCCGGTTAAGAGACGTTTTGGTCAAAGCTCCCATTGATTAGCACACATGCTTTGTAGGGTTAGATCTGGTGGTAAGACAGGGCAGTGACCCTTAGAAAGGGATACGGCAGATGTCGGCTCAGTAGGATCCCGGTGGTCGCTGAGTTTAATAAAACTTGGGGACTGGTAGGGGAGGCTATGTGTTCCCCCTCCAGGACCAACCTACATATAATATACTTGCTTTACTTATTATTTCTCTGAAATATACTTCACTTGCATTAGTTTATTTATATTAATCAAGACCTGCTTCCTTTTTCTTGGAATCTTGCATGTAGTCTATAGGATTAATTTCTTATACGCTGGGATTTGCTGAGTACGTTGATGTGTACTCAGCCTTGCCTCCATTATACATTTTACAGGTAGACTACATGGGTTCCAGGTGTTGAAAACCATCTAGTTAGTGGATGGGCACCTGCGCTTCCCTTCGCTGTGTTGAGGTATTTTCTTTCAATATACGTCATTTATTGCCTCTATACTTCTGATAAGAACTGTCTTAGCCTACCCGATCCAGGGACTAACACAGGTGCTTAATGGGAATCCCAAAGGTGGGTCCCCACAGCCTGTGACCCAAGCGTGGTCGGTATTTCAAATTTCGACCCTGTGTCTGTCCTCCCCGTGACACGGCACTGTAGACTCTTGCTTGGGTCCCTGTCAACTACATGACTCATGCTGCGCTCTACCCTTGCAGGTGATGACGTAGGTGAGTCAGCAATAGGAGGAGGTGCCAGTTGCGTAATCCTTATGTGAGCCTTGGGCCAAAATATCCAATTATGCACGACATCTTGAAGATGCTCTTCCCCATCATGTCCCGGTACCTCTAGTTCCAGGTCATCCAACCATCGACCACTCAATCCACAAAAACTTTGGCGTAATAATTAATTGAATTATGGTGGCCCGTGATGCTATCTCCTGGTCCCGTTTTCTCAACCACGCCATACGCCACCACAATCTTCTTGTTTCTACATTGATCGACAAGCTCCTGTTGCTTCCGTGGTTGTTGGTGCTACTTCCGTTGAAGCGACACTACTTTTTTGCTTAGTAGATGGGCTCAATTCATCAATAGGACCTTGCTGATGAGATGATTGTTTGCTAAGAGCAAGAGCCACACGCTCGTCAATGATTTGCTCCATTCTTACCTCAGTATTGAATACCTATTCTTGCAACTCTCTTAGTTGTCTAGCTTGTTGGTCCTTAGCCCTTTGGCGACTTCTACATGAGACAATGTTCTCACGGCATGCGACTTTCCATGGAACTACACCTTTGCCTCGGCAACGTCCACCGTGTTCATTAGTGCCTATTGCAGCACTAAGCTCATCTTTCTCTCGATCAGGCACAAATGTTCCTTCAGTAGCCATGTGGATCAACTCAATGAGTCTTGCCGCTATCTCTCTTATTTGGTCACCCAGTACTAATGTTATATCTTCAGGATCGAGAGTGTCACCATGTGCATAATAATAATTCCTCACTCGCTTGGGCCAATCTAGAGTTTCTGGTACGCGTCCACATGCAATTAGATCTTGTTCACCTTGTTCCATTTGGGTAATGCCACCTTGTAACCTCCAGACCCAAACTTATGAAATTCTTTCTTTTAGATGCATTGGCGGTGTTGGTTACAATCTTCTTGGTCGCACGTTTCGTTTGATTGTAATGCACAAATGAATCACAGTGATCTCTTAACTTTGCATTTCCCTTGTTTGTGAAATCTGGTGTAAGTCCTTTCTTGATGAAGTCCTTGTTCAGCCGCTTCTTGTACGACTAAAAGGCTATTACACCCTTCTGCATGGCCCAAGTCCGCATGTGCCAGATTTGTACCTTCTGGAAATGAGGAGTGTGCTTCCACCTCGGTCCAGATCATGTTCTTCTCTGTGTCCGGGACCACATATTGTTGTACATCCTCATGTTCATCTTCGTCAAAGTACGTTAACTCCTGCTCAACTTCAAGGGGATGCTCCAATCACACTGCATGAAGGGGCAAATAGACCAAAGTATGGGGCTGGGCAACCGCTTGTGTGGCCGCGATTGCTAACGTATCTTCCAACAAGGATGTATGAATTGCACAAGTGGCACATGATAGTGGCAGCCACCAGGACGAAATTGCTCGAAGTTCGCATTGAGGACCATCATTATTTTCGTGGCCGAACCACTTTCACTATTCCCCTAGAGGAATTCTGGTTCCTATTCAATCAAGATGCAGTTGACGTCTCATTTGTCAGTTGCTGGACTCTGTAAGTGTTTATTCTACTATAAGTTGAAAACCAATGCTATAGCCATTGTACCATATCTAAACTTCTATAATTTGTATCATATAGCTTCGAGATGCAACAGTGTAGGAGGAAAGGAATCATGGATGTCGGCATCGTGGATCCTTTGATGATAAATCAGGTCACTGTCAAAGGCCATGAGATGGATACATTTGATAATGTGCCCATGTATCTAGACAAACACCATACCAAGGGTGCCATATTTATGCCATACAACTTCGAGTGAGCAACGCGTATCTCATCTCTTTTTCAAATCACATTACATATTTTAAGAAACTAATACTTCTGCATCTATGGACAGCTTCCACTGGATTCTCTTTGGTTTCTGTATGCCTTTAAGCAAGGTCTTCGTCTTAGACTCTTTGAAAAAGATGACAGATAAAAGCAAATACTAAGATGTTGTAAATATGATAAAACTTGCATGGACTTGTCTCGGTGCTAAGTACCCTAGAAAATTCAAAGAGGACCTTTATGTCCACTATGATTGGCCAGTATGTGTCTTAGCTTATTCACTTCTTACAATACAATAAAAAATATTTCATAACTCTGTTTTGGCATATGTGTAGTGCATGACACAGCCTTCCGACACTAATCTATGTGGATACTATATATGTGTGTTCTTACATGGTTTTTCATCCCTCCCTCAAGGTAGCAGATTTGAAGATAAGGTGCGGGCACACAACTACACTGCAACTACATGTAGTTCTTGTTGTTCATATTCACCGGTTGATATTCTTTTGTTCATATTCTTTGGTAGATTGACAACATCAAGGAAGGATTCCTCGAGACAGACAGAATCTGATTGATTCAAGAACAATTATGCGGATTTATTCTAGACGAGGTTATTAGTCCAGGGGGAGAGCATTATGTAGGTTTAACATATGTTATTGTAACGGGAGAGACTGAGCAAGGGATAAATCTTGGCAACAAAGAAGCATCTGGAAGCAAAGACCAAGCATCTGGAAGCAAACAGAGCCAAGGGGGAAAATTAAACTCTACTAACATTTGATCCAATATATATTATCAATCTGAATTTCAGTATGCACAATATACTCATGTGGAATATTATCTCCAAAGTTCTTCAATTTCAGGATTAATCTTATATGCGAGAGGGGTCCTCAATAGCCAATTCTGGGTTTTATTAGGCATGGGGTGCATATATATGCACCCATTCGCCCATTAGGCTCTTACCTTTATTGCCCTACCATGTGCATGACTTGCCTCACCAAAATTCATTTACAACACTCTTCGATCGTGAACTATGCCAAAACTACATGGCCTACCTAAGTTGGAGCATCCAACCAGCTACATACCCTCTAGCCAGCGCTGGATTGTCAGATGCGTTTATCTTTATTAATTCGTTCACCCGTACAGGGGCGGGCTCATGTTCGAGCGAGCTAGTGAGGGCACAAGAACTCACACTAAAAGTTTTTAAGCTAAGCTAAGCAACAATTTTTCACCTTTTAGTACTACAAAAAATCAGCTATCTCTTAAGGGGATGCCCTTTCGTACAAAGTTATAAGAAAAGGTATTTTGATAACCATATTGCCTTAAGAAGCGCCCAACATTACTTTACCATAAAAGATATTTTAAACATGAATTATATTTTTGTATTTTTACTTTGAAATTTTAATAATACGAATGATCAAACTATATAAGGTCAACAGTGATGAATATTTTTGTATACTACATTCTCCTAGTAACATATTTTGGTCCACCACGTACGACAACCCATCCCGAGCAAGAGGACAATACTTGTGAGTACGTGATGGTCAACCACGCCGAGTGGTGACTGAAGCAGGTTGCAGGATCTGATTGCATTGGGTATACTGGGAAGAAAAAGAAAACAAAAAATGAGGTGGGCACGTGAAACGTGCTGCCTCGAGTTTCCCGACAGCCCGATCCCTCAGGCTGGCGCGCGGCGGCGGGAAGGCCCGACGAACCATCCATTCACACCCCTTCGCCGCGTCCGTACATCCCCGAACCTTTTTTTTTGGGTACTGCTAGCGCCCGGACGTCCGATCCGGGCGCTAGCATCGGACGGGTCCGTGGCCGTTAGATCTTAGGATCCTCAATCGTCAGCCGTTAGATCTAAAGTCTACCGAGTAAATGTTGCGAGCGTGTTGCGAAAATGTTGCGAACGTAGTTGTTTGCAACATCCAACATCAAGGGTCTTTCTTCTCTCCCCCCCATGTTGCGACCATGTTGCGACTATATTGCGGCCATGTTACGACCCGTGTTGCGTGCAACATCCAACATCAGGAGCCTCTTCTCCCTTCTCCTCAACACAACACACAACACCACATGTCTGCAAACATCGAAACGCAACGTCTGCAACATTGAAAAATAATGTTTGCAACATCCAACAACACATGTCTGCAACATCGAGACCCAGCATCTGCAACATTTGCTAAATCACTGTGAGCGTGAGAGCAACCGGGCAGCTCACCCCGTGAGGGTGAGCACCATTTGAGTGGTAAATCCAGTGGGTTCCATTGCAACAGCGTCAGATCCACGGAGCAACATCCAGAAAAACAGCTTGCAGCATACACAAAAAATAGCTGAAACCTTGCAACATTCAGAAGAAAGCCTCGCAACATACACCAAGAATAGCTGAAACAATTGACACCAAAAACACGCTTGTTGCCACAGCACATGCAAGCTGCAACACCCACATAAACATGTAGAGAACACTAATGCAACAGAGATTAACATTGATTACAACATAGGAGTATATGAGAATATGACCAAGAATATTGATGTAACATCTGCAGACAACAATTGAAACATCTCTCGAAAATGATTGCAACATGACCAAGAATATTCATGCAACATTTGCAGACAACCATTGCAACATCTCTAAAACACTGATTGCAACATAGAAAAAACCTTCAAAATCAAAACAGTGGGGAGTGTAAAAGGGGGCATCTCCCCTGAGGCAGCGGTCGTGTGGCGCTCTGTCCACACGCCGGCGGTAGCCACGTAGATCGGCGGGCGGCTCGGCGTCCCCCGCGGGAGCTCCGCTCTGGCGTAGGAGGCTGCGCTGGCCGCGCTGGCCGGGCGGCTCGCCGGTTGGGATGGAGCTCCACCTGCGCCAGGCCACGTCGGTGGCTCAGTGGGAGGCGGCAGACGCCTCCGGGGAGCTCCACCCCTGTTGGCCTGGGATGCGGCCGCCCATCGGGGAGCTCCACCCCGCCGGCCAGGACAGTGGTTGCGCCGTCGGGGGAGCTCCACCCCACGGTCAGCGCTCATCCACAGGTGCAGCGGGAGCGGAGGAGCTCCTCCCGGCGGGGCGCAGGCCTGCATTGATTTTGCCCGAGGTCCGGTGGAGCAGATGGAGCACAGCGAGGTGAGAGGGAGGGCAAAGGATGGAGAAGTGAACGAGTGGTGGGGGTGCGCCGTGCGGGGAGAAGTTAGAGGGATAAGGCTGAAGTGGGCCCCGCCTCCGCGTCTGATTTTTTTTTGATCCGCGTCGCACGCAACGCGCGTCCGATATTTTCGCCCCGTCCAGACGCCCGGACGGGAGCAATACCGTTTTTTTTTGTTTGCCCCACGTACTGTACGTACTTGAGCTTTAAATCAGCGGGAGCTCGCTCCTAGTCACTAGCGGGCCTTGCGGCGCCACATCCCGATCGGCGGACATAGCTCCGGCGAGGTCGAGCACAGCACGGAGCACATCAGCTCAAAGCACGTCTCTGAAACACGCTTTCAATCCAATCCAGCACAAGATCAGAGCATCACTGCCGCCACGGCCAATCCCAATCCGCCTGAGGGAGCAGCTTGCTAGCAGCTGTTGTACACCTGCCGATGAACCGGGGGCTAAGCTCTCAAACCTCGGCGGCGGACGGCGCGGTGGGCGGCGCAGGGCTCGGCGGGCTGCGGAAGGAGGTGAGCACGTGCGAGTACCGCGACGTCCACGTCATGTGGGAGATGCTCTCCGCCACCACGAACACCAACAGCAGCAGCGGGAAGGCCTCGACCTCGAAGCCAATGAAGAAGAAGAGGAGGAGGCCCGTCGCGTGGAGCCGCCTGATCTACTACTGCTGCGGCCTGCGGAAACCTGACCTCCTCCCCTGCTCTGCTCGTCGTCGACCGTCGTAGTCGAAGAGCTGAAAAGAGAGCTGATGATGCCTGACGGGATGGGCCTCATCTCCTCCGCTACGAGCCCATGCCCGCCGTCGTTTATTCATGGGCCTACATTGAACCGGGCCATAGCAGCAAGCTGCTAGGCCGAGCAAAGATGGAGGCCCAGGACGAGGAGAACTCAATCTCACTCAACTGCTGCCTGCCTGCCGTGCGGCCCGTGCCCTGCCATTCAGTTTTGATTTCTTGCTCGGCTTTCTTCGGCTCTGTTTGCAAACTGAAACAGTAACAAGCAAATGAAACAAAACCAATGCAAACATTCGAGACATTTTCATTGCTCCCCTTCACGCACATTCTGTGTTTTCTCCTACTCGATATCTTGGGATCTTCTGTTTATAATAAACAGTACGTAGCAAGGAAGCAATTCGGAAGTTGTTGAGGCACAACACAAGAGATCACAGACTGTAGCTGGCAACAGGCCTGCGATAATGACGTGCTACTAAACTTTTTTTTTCGCTGACACTGTAAAAAATAATATCAGCCAGCATAATTTTTTTAAAAGACGTGCAAAACACGTTTTTCATTAAGAGATAAAACAGGTTACAAAGATACGTAATTGGAGGAGATCCAACGTGCCAAACACAGCACACAGCATAGTACAGGAGTGAGAGAGAACCCCACCACACCACCACATCAACAAGAAACAAGGGGGAAGAGGAGGCGCGGCCTGCGAACAACAAGCACACCAAGAACACTTGCACATCACCGGACGCCTGCCATCTAGGAGTCTTCGAAGGCGGAGCGAGGATGTCGGCGGGGCGATGCCACCGGGGAGGAGCAGCGAGGCGCGCCATCATCCGTCTCTCCGGGAAGGAGGAGACAAGCTTTCACTCTGCAGACCAAATGGCATTGGGGCCGCCGCAGCAACGCCTCCAGCGAGGTGAGCTACGCCAGCAGGCGGCCGTTCTGGCCGACAAGGTCGGGCGAGGCTTTCGCCAAGCCCCAAAGCCAACTCCGCGCATCCGGCTTCGAAGACATGGACGGATGGCGATCCGATGGAAGGCGGCGTGCGATCCGGGCGGGAGGAGTTAAAAACGATCGCGAGCCGGCAAGGCACGCAGGCCGGGCGGCCACCGGCGCGAACACGAGGCGGCGTGAGGGGTTGAAGGAGCCGGGAAAAGCCGCAGCCAACCGGAACCGCATCCACGTTGCCGAAGGAACACGAGGCAACAAGCCCCGAAAGCGAGCCGACGGAAGTCACCAGCGGGATCGAAGACGCCAGGAAAGGAAAGCCAGCCGACACGCGAGGAGAGAGGCGTCGCCGGCGAGAGATGGCGCGGCGCGGCGAGGAGGAGGCCCGCGGCGCTGGCGGGCGTCCACGGACATCGCGAGGCGCCGAGGTCGACGGAGGCCGACAGCGAAGCCACGGAGGAGCCGGCGGCGAGCGCGGAGGTTGGCGAGGGCGGCGGCAGGGGTGGATAGATGGCGAGGGAAGGGCGGGCCCACCATGGACCCGCCACGGCAGTCGAGGCTGGGAGGAGAGGCGGCCGGGCCCCTAAGGCCACGCATCGGGCCTTGGAGGGAGGGCGGCGGCCAAGGCAGCCAGGAGGCCGGACCCAGATCCGCGAACGCCTGCTGGCCGTGCGAGGAGTGGCGCCACCGGGCCCACCCGCCAGATCTAGGGTTGGCCTGAGGGGCCAGCGGCAGGCGGGCGGCGCCAGCCTGCGGGCGAGGGCAACAGCCGCCAAGGGTCGAGGCAGGCCTTGAGCGGCGTCGGTGGAGTCGCGGGGCCCATGGGTCGTCGGAGTGGGGGCGCCGGCGGGCCGCAGGGCTGCAGTCGGGGAGGAAGGGTGCGCTCGCCGAGGCTGCGTCGGTGGCGACAAGCGAGGCGGCGCGCCGGCCGCCAACCCGGACTATTGTTCGGCGACGCCGGCCCACCCCAACCTACCGGTCGAGGAAGGCGGCGGCTCCATGGCCCGCCCGGCAACAGCGGCGTAAAGCGGCCTTGAGGCCGGCGGGAGAGCGGCCGGGCTGGCCGGTGGCGCTGTGACAACCCGCCCAGGAAAATACCGTACTATCGCTAAACCAATCCACTTTGTGGTCATTAGCGACGTAAAGTACCATCACATCGTTAGTTGCGGGGTTAACGCTAAATCACTGGAATTCACGAGAGGATCGAACATATGCATTAAAACTCACACGAAGGCGAGTCAGTAAACACAAATTTAAATTACCAAATTACCTTGAAGGGTTTAATTATTACAAACCATTGTTCATGACAAGTAAAGGTTCAGAATTCAAAAACAGCGGAATAAAATAAACTAGTGCAACGATAAACATCACAGGAGGCCGTCCATGATGCCATCACTCGTCGTCATCCACCCATTCCAGCTCCTAGCCGGGTGGAATCTCACCAGGTCAAACGACACCTGCAACAACATTTTTAAAGCAAGTGAGTATACTAATACTCGAAGACTTAACCGTCGGGTGATTGATAGCTACATCACCAAACTCTAGACATGAGAGGCTTTTTGGTGGAGTTTGTTCTTTGAAAAGCAACAAAGAGTATGTCCTTACTTTCAATATTTTAGCGCAAATTCTAGTTAATTACCATTTCTAGGTGAGCCAACTATTGCAATCAAGAAGTGTACAATACAATTAATTCAAGCCATAATATTCACCAAGTTCCATCATTAAGGGATATCATGGCGATTGATTGCATGATCTCCGATAGCGGTGAGAGGCCGACAATCGATTGATTTATAACCTTGCAAGGTAAACCTAAACACACGGAGGGTGCCCCCACATGGACAACCACCAGGCGGTTCCCAAAAATCCTCGGCTTGGGATCAAAACTTACCATCCACAGGTACAAGGCTATCTGGCGTACCCCATGAGGCACCACTTCACACATGTACCCTCCCGGTAGCTAGCCGGGTAGGTGATTACTCAAGATTTGTAAGGGTAAGTTCCCGCATCATCTCTAAAAGGTACTAGGCTTACCGGTCTCATTCCCGACAAGTGCTTAGTACGCTCAAAAGCTTAGCCCACGAAAGCCAATCGGACCGAGCCCAAATCCCATGCTCTTACCACATGAGCAATTCATTTATAAAGATCTTATGATTCCAACATAAGAACCTATTCTCGCGAGTGACGAACATCACTCGACTTCTACCGGGTCCTATAGCATAGCAGCTATCGACCTAGCATACTAGTAAAAGAGCATAGGTACCTAGGGATCATGCATCTAGGGTTTCAATTCAACTCACGAAATGTAAATGCACAATCATAGCAAAGGTAATTGCAAAAGAAAGGGTTAATGATCCGGGGCTTGCCTTGGGCAAGGTTGGCCTTGGGCCCTTCTACGGACTTTGGTCCAGTCGAGCTACGCCCACGTCTGCAGCTCTCCGTCCACCCTTCGTCTCCTCCTTCCGGGACGAGCGTATATCTACCGTCAGGGAGATCTACACGAGGATGCAATGCAAGATTTAATTGACGGTTTTTAATTTAATTAATTACAATCAAAAAATGACAACCATGGGGTGCATGGTTAACCACATTCACCTAGATAAGAATACATTCAGCATACTCTTCCAAAAAGGGACAATATGCGGTTCTTTATTATTTAATCTTTTTAATAGTGACTGTGTACATATTTATGTAAATAAATTAATTTAAATTTCACAAACAGCAAGGGTGTGATACTTAGCTTCTTAGCAAGATTAACATCACATACATAGGGTCATTTGGTGTGGATTGTGATTTTCCAATTTACTTTACTATTGAGCTCAAAATAGCTCCCATTAATTTTATTCCCAAAATAAATTAATAAAATTTAGTGGAGTCTTTTATGAAGTACTACAAATCAAAACAAAGCCACTGCACACACATGTACACTTAGGAGAGCTATGAAATTAAATATACCAAAAATAATAAAAGCTAGCTACTAAAGCAAGATAAATGCATACAAAAAATAAATAAGCATCAAAAGGAACCCAACTTTCTCACACATGGCCTATGGTCCAAACCTAAGCTAGGCATGCAACATATACACCTAGAGCTACTATAGATCTTGAGCTATGCATTTACAAAGAAAATTAGGTATAAAACAAGATTAAATATTTATGCAGATATAAAATTGTGATTAATTCACCAGAGATGAAATTAGGGATAACAAGATTACATGCAGAAGTCGAGCACAAAAATCTAATTATTTTTAGCTACAAAAATCATTTGGACAGATTCATCATAAATACAAAACAATCCATAACAAAAGATCTACATAGTAACTTTGTGCAATTTTTGGTACAGAATCTAGGCATGGCATAACACACAACATATCCAAAAATAAGCTATAGAGCACTAGTGGATTTTGAGATACAACAGATCTAGGTTCATCAGTCTTCTATTTTGCATGCAAAAACTATCAGGAAAAATAATGATCATGCTTTACAAAAGTTGTAGGTTTTTTCACAAGGAACCCAACAAAATTGAGTTTACATTTTTCTGATTTTTCTATGATTTTCTATGCATTTTACAAGATTCAGCCAAACATCATTTACTATTGAAGATTCAACTTGCAACAAGGTCCCTGGAAACTTTCTAGTATTCACACATATGCCCTTGGTTCGCAGTTAAGCCCTTAGAAAGATTGAAATGGATGCAATTGGGTCCTCGGGTCAACCGTGGCTTGCACTTGAATCCAACTCGTGAGGCTCTTGGCCGGGAAAGGTGTCAGAGAGGAGGGGGAGCTCACCACAGCTCGGTTCGTGGCCGGAGAAGGGGTGGAGGCGGCTCCGGCGAGCTCGCCCGGCGGTCTGAGTGGCGGCGTCAGCTACGGCGGCCGAGGAGGCCGGGCTCGCCCAGCGTAGTGTTAGGGCTCGAGGGTGAGGTGGGGAAAGTGTCTTTGGGCCGCCGGCGGGAAGAGCGGAGGAGGAGCCGCCGGCGCGTGCCAATGGCCGGCGCAGGCGTTGGGCGAGTGGCGCGCCGCGCCAGGAGGAGGCGATGTGGCCGCTTTTATAGGCAACTCGCGCCTTTGCTGCGAAGGCAAGACGGGAGTGCGAGAGAGGGACCCGGCACGGCGGCATGCGGGCACCGGCCGTAGCGGCCGGCGGGGCGGCAGGCGCAGGCGCAGTGAGGCGCGACGGTGGGCGCGGGCGCCAAGGTACTCGGGCGTGTGCGGCCTCGGCTGCTGCGTGACCTCGGGGCGGCCTCGAGGCGTGGGCGGTGGGGGCCCAGCAGGGGCGGCGGCAGCGTGCAGAAAATTTTAAAGAGATTTTCTCCAAATATGAAAGTTGTAGTGTGAAGTACCCTCTACAACTTTTACAAAGGGTGATAGGGTGTTTCGTGAAGGGTTTAGCTGGGAACGTGCGTTGAAAAACAGGATTTGCTTGGCTCCAATCACTATTCAAAACGCCTTTGACCAAGTTTTTGAGCCATCTCCACTCAAAATCTCAAATGCTGCCAATTATGAAAGGCGTGTCCCTCAAAGGGACGAACAACTTTTGTATTGGCCGATTTTGGAGTGTTTAGGTGAAATTTGGAGAACGCGGCTAAAGTTCTAGAGTGGCCAAGGAAGTCAAAGGGTTTGACTAGGGTTTTAGCTAGGGTTTGACCAAGCTTTGACCACAAGGGTGTGTTGACTTGATTAAGAGGGTCACTAGTGATTGTTGACTAGGTTTTCGAGGTGATGACCCAGGTTGACCAAGGTTTGACCAATGTCAGCAGGTTTGACTCAGTTGATTCGGTCATTAGTATTAATGACGCTAATTAAAACCAGGCGTCACTGGCGCCCGTCGGTCGACGACGGTCCGCCGCCGCAGGGCCAAGCCTGCCCGCCGCAACCCAGGGAGGGAAGGGAAGCGGCAAGAGGCAGCCATGGCGGAGGAGCCGGCGCCGAGGCGTCGCTTAGGAGGAGCGCACGCGGGCGCGGCCCTGGAGCTGCGCCACCGGCGAGCCAGATCTAGGGTTAGGGGGGAGCACGGAAGGGGAGAGGCGGAGGCGGCGCAGCTTCCGGAGGAGGCGGCGGCGGCCGAGCCCCTTCGCCGGGAGAGGAGGAGATGACGACCTGCGACCGACGTCGTGGTGTGGCTCGGCGGGGAGAAGGAGGAAGGGGAAGGGGAGGAGGGGAGAGAGGAGGGGCGAGGCCGCCGCCCGCACGCGCGGCAAGACGCTGGCCTTCGCCTTGGCCGGGGGTTAGCGGCGCGACGGGAGCACCTCGAGTCACCTCGGGGGTGGGGGCGGCGAGGAGAGGGTCTTTCAGTTGCTCTTTTTGTCGAAGTACATGTTCTTCAGGTAGCAGAACGCGTTTCTGTTGACGGTTCTGAAGCTGAAGGTGGAGCAGAACGCGTTTCTGTTGACGGTTCTGAACCTGAAGGTGGTTGTCGTGCACAGCAGTGTGAGAGGAGTAGTGAGGCCTACATACAGGCAGCTGCTGATGATCCGTATTGCAGGCCATGTAGAAATTAAAGTTGCTATATACTGTATAAAAATTGCACGCACGTTTTAGCCCCATCCAAACGGAGGAGTTTGCAATTACTGTCCTTTGCATAATCCCAAAAGGCTGCCCTCGCGTAGCATCTCAGAATGAAATAATTTATTTACACCTACTAGTGGACGATCCAACAGCAGCAAGATTAATTAATTAGTCAACAAGAGCCAAAAAGACGCTGCAGACTCATCATCAATTTATCCGATCCCTACAAACAAAAAAATTTAGGGTCTTTTGAAGGCTTATTAAGAAGATTAAATATAGACTAATTACAAAATTAATTACATGAATGGACCGGAAATCGCGAGATGAATCCATTAAGCCTAATGAATCCGTCATTAGAAATTATTTACTGTAGCACAGCGTTGTTTAATCATGACATAATTAGGCTTGTTAGATTCATATCGAAAAATTAGGTGGGGGTTATGGAATAGATTTTGTTATTAATCCACATTTAATACTCCTAATTAGTATCCGAAGAATGATGTGACGGGTAGGTGGGAAAAAATTTAGGACAAGCCCCACCGAACTGAATCTGACACAACCACCATGTGCCGATCAGCACAGGTGTGTCCTAATTAGCGGCTCAAATTAGTGGCTGATAAATAAGCACTCTTGCTCTAGCTTGCTTTTTCATATCTATATGACGAAAAGTTGAGAGTGTGATCACCTGCTGTCTGCTTTAGGGTCTGTTTGGGACTCCTCTACTCTAGTTTTTTCAACTCTGCTCCACCAATTTCACCATAGAGGAGCTCTATTGTGGAGTTTCTGGAGTAAAGACTAAAGAGTCTTATTTGGTACGCAGTCTAGCTCCAGCTCCAGGAACACATGGTTCCCTTGAGAAAAGTCTAAAATGCCCCAAGATGATGGGCCCACCTGTCAGTCCCCTATCTTTTCCTCTTCCTCTCTCTTCTCCCACCTCTACCTCACGAAGCTCCCTCACGCCATGCATGCGGCGTCTTGAGGACAAGGCGGCCGCCAAGACCAGGGCGACGCGGACGCCGCTGAGTCTTAGGCAGTGGCCCGGACTCGTCGAACGCCGCATGCCTGGCCAGACGGCCGCCCGTCCATGGGGACCAAGCCGGTCGCGGACCCCTGCGCGTGTCGGAGGCCGAGGCCGGCCACGAACGCCCGCACTGGCCGAGACCGAGGCCGGCCGTGACGTGGGCCTTCTGCCAGCCGGAGAGGATGAGGAGGGCTGTCGTGGCGGCGGCGGCTCGCCACCGAGATCCTGGCCCACGGGTCTCCTTCTCCTACGTATGCATGGAGCTTGGGGACCGCGCCGCGGGGAACATCCTGCTCGTGGCCGGGGTCACGGGGCTCAGCCGCCGTTCCTGGACTCCTAGACCCCATCGCCGCCGTTGTCCTTTGCGCCACCTCTGCGCTCGCCGTCTCCGACGCGAACCTCCGGGGCTGGGCGCTGCGGATCCATGGCGGCAGAGCCGAGAGGGCCTGGTTGTTGTGGGTGCTAGCGCGGCGGGCCAGCGCCGTTACGGTGGTGGGAGGGAGGGCGGACGGAAGGAGGAGCGCGTTTGGGGAAGAAGCGAACAAAAAAGAAAACGAACCGTTTTTTACATAATCAGTGGCATTAGTGGGTAATATTCCCACAACCCTTTGAGGAAGTTGGAAATGTGGGTTTTGGAGTACCTCCTGAGGTGCTTTAGAAAAATGTGAAGTTGGCCCAAAACTCTACTTTTTTTTTTGAGTAGAGTTTTAAAAGTTGGAGGTGTTTGACCGGACAAAAGTGGAGCAAAACTGAGAAAGTTGGAGTAGAGAAGTTCCAAACAAATCCTTAATTTATGGATCGGAGCATAGCAGGAGATCACAACTTAAAGCACTGCAGAGGCCGTGCACACGCACAACGGCAAAACACACACAAGCAGAGCACATGGTTATGATCATAAAATGTGCACTTAATTACTACTCCATACAGCAGGTTGCAGGTGTCCATGGCTAAACAGCAGGCTCTATCTGCAACGTACACTGACGTCGATCACACGGACCAGCTAGCTAAGAGCAAGACCAATAAGCTTGTCTAATAGACAATCCAAATCACCAATAGACAAGCAAAATACACAAGTCATACAACAACTAGTCTCTTATTCCTATTCATGATGAACTTATTCTATTCATCAATCTACCCCATGCGCGAGGTTGTGGTGGGCCATGGCTACCATGCGCTGCATGCAGTCCTCTCATCCTGAACATGCAGTGGTGGCGGGCCCCGTAAAATCTGCACGGACAGTGCAAGCGCTCGGCGCTGGGTTCATCGACAAGGTCGCTCTCTCACCAAGTTTCTCTCTCCGCCACGTTGGAATTTGCTGCGCTGGCTCGACTATTCGACAAGTGAGGAATAGTTGTTGTACCTGCTCTAATGTGGCGTCTTGAATAGAAGAATCTTTCCATGGCACCTGATGCGTGCAGAGCCTGAAAATTAGTGGTTAGGATCTGTTGGTTCCAAAAAGAAAAGAAAGAAAAAAAAATGTCCGGCGATGATTCCAGCATTCATTCATTCCATGTATGTGGCGAGAAGTTGAGAGATGTCGAGTGTGATTGATCGGAGGCCGAATCAGCTGCTGCTTTAAGCGTAGTAAATAGGAGCAGAGCATCTCGTTTCAGCTAGCGATGGCAGACAACATATATGATGAGAAGGATGCAACTAACTGCAATGCATGTAGCAAACCGGCCGGTGATGTCACTATATATACTACTGAAAATAACCGGCCGGCAAGGATGGAAGTTGACACGCACAATGTATTCTTCCTTTTTGTTGTGTGTCGATCTGATCTATAGGGTGCTGATTGCATTGCCAACGGCATATCTATCGCCAAGTATGTACTCCGGTAACTAGTGACGGTTGCACGAATAAAGAGCTAGTTGTTTTACTTTCTGCTCCCTTTTTTATCCTGAAAGACAAGAAAAGGGCGTGAAGAACTGAAGGAGATAAGAATAATTGAGAGGTCTTTCTATCTGATGCAACAACCTTTTCTCTTTTTTCTTTTAACGAACAGGCACCAGAGTGTGTCTATGTCATTGATAGAGGAGATTTACCGGCCGAGACCCGGCAAATATAACAAAAAATTTACAAAATTGCGGATGCCGAGTATTTACACTCTCGCCAGGATGGATTTACAAAATTGCGGATGCAACAGCCTTCTCAGTACAAGGGGGGTGGTGTTGCATATTCTAATTGTTTTTTTTTCCTCACGTGTGGACGTGTGGTGTTGTGCCTCATGATTTTTTTCTTTCTTTTTGCTAGCTGTATGGACGTATATATGGTAACGTAGACCGCGACCAATGATCAGGGCAAAAATCCAATCAATACAGTCCCATGCGATCTCCGGAGACACGCTGGTTTTGGCTGGATTGAAACCTAACTTAATTTGGTCCCTCCATCCATCATCCAAGCTGTGCAAAAAGACAAGGATGGATGGATGGACGGACGTCATTCGCCGTATTGATACGCGAGCATGCATGCATGCATGATCTGAGTTGGTATAACTATATAAAATACAGAGTATAAAGTACCAAAAAAAATGGAAGACAAGAAAATACAGCCAAGAAAAGAAAGAGGAGGGAACAAAAAATTAAAAAAAAGAAGGAAAAGAAGTCGGCCGGCATACGCACACGCATGTGAAACGTGCTGCCTCCTCTTGCGAGCTACTCCACTACGACTGTCTTTCCCTTCAGATTAGCCGGATAGCGATAATTAATCAAGCCATCAGCTACACAATAATCAGGCACTGAATACATTTTTTTAAACAAAATGAAAAAAATCAGGGGAATGGAAGTGAGTTGGCGCCCGTTTCAACAACCACAACTCGAGTCGTCCGTTGATTTGGACTGTCAATTTTTGTTAACGGTGTAGAGTGGTGTACGTGTTGCTGCTGAAAATTAAACTGAAGCGCCGTCGGTTGTGTGTCAAAAATAAACTGTCAACATCAGCTTGCAGTACTCTAGTATTTTTCTATGTTAGCATAACAAATACTATCTGACCAAAATCGATAACTACGTGCCTACAAGTTAATTTTTTCTTCTCCTTTCCTTCATCAAAGTCATTGTCGAATTGTTGCTACCTCAAGTGATGGAATACCATGAGTTTGAGAACTTGCACTTTCAGCCTTTTGGTGCTAATTGGCTTATGACCTGTAGGATTTTGGTGTCCACAATGGTTGATGCTGATTTGTTCTGAGAGAAAAATACCGTTAGCTGGCTGATGGTTACGTTGGTCCAGCCAGTGAGACGTAAAATGCCGTAAGCGATCCGACAACTAATATAGATTTGTGGTTGTAAACCGATGAGCGTGCCCAAGCAAATCTTCAAGTAAGATTCTTACGGATGGTTGGTTATAAAAAGTTTATCCATTTTTATTTTCATTACCTTGTGTATAATATTGCGGGCTTGTATATTACTTACTCTATCTAATGCGGCCATGCCGTATCGTGGCACAATTCAATTTGAATGGTCTTTGTCACGCCCATTGATGTCCCCTCCTCATATATGTCGTTTTCATGGATTAAGGAGGCGGTGTAAAAATAAATGTGAAATCTTTTTTTTTTGACTCGTCAGCATCACAAGTGATGGGAATGCGCATCGTCCACTCAACCTTGATGTAACATTGTCACACAGAAACCCTGAAACATACTTCAAAAAAATGTCATCTTTATTTACTTTAAATTTATTAGGTCGACAATAATGTTTATTGCACGAGTAGTGAAAAAAAGAGAGAACAAAACGGCAAGCAGAAACAGGAACCAAAAGAAGATTTGGACATTAGAGGACAGGAGGAAAAGAACAACAAAAGGAAAAAAAGACAAAAAAAGGAGAGGAAATGGATTCACATTCACAGGCCGTTGGTGGTCGTTGGATCCTGACGCGGCAAGGTAAAGCCCGCCTGGATGACGGAGCCCACTGTCAGTTGAGTTGGGCTCGATCGTCCGCTTGTGCCCGCCCATCCACGTGCGCGGTCGCCGGCGCCCGCCGCGTCCACATCGGGGCGGGCGGCAGCGGACGCCGTCGAGTCGGCTTCCCTGTCCTGTCCATCACGCGCATCTCGTCATTTCCATCTCATCTCACCTATAAATAAAGGTAAACCCCCAATTGCCAGCACTGCAGGTAGGCTGCTGCTGGGACAGAAGAGCTCCAACGACTCCATCGTCTCCCAGCGGTCAACACTCAGCAGAGGAGGGAGATAACCAGCAAGCTCTTCCGGCGAGGTCGGTCAAGCTCCAGCAGAGGAGGTCAGCACAAGCAACACATAGGAGCTCCAGCCCCATCTAGCATATCAGGGCAGAGCAGGGGGACACGAAGATGTCGTGCCTGGGCCGCGCGGCGGTGCCGGTGAAACGGGTGTGGCGGGGCCTCAGCGCACGGCTCCGTCTCCGGCGAGCCACCGGTAAGTCGTCGAGCTACTACGCGACCATGGACCGGGGGTCAGCATCCGACGGCGTGGCTGACGGTGTGGACGCTGCTGCTGCAGGTCTGGGGCGGCTGAGGAAGGAGGTGCGCACGTGCGAGTACAGCGACGTGCACGTCATGTGGGAGATGCTCAGCAGCAGCAAGAACACGAGTACCAGGGGTGGGGGAGCAGGAGCCATGGCCGGCGCCGGAAGGAAGGGCTGGAGGCGGGCAAGGATCGGGAGGAAGGCCGCCGTCGCCTGGAGCCACCTGGCATCCTACTGCTGCGCGCTCTGATTATTGGCTCTGATCTGCTCGTCGGATTCAGAGTTTCAGACAGAGGAGGGGTCCTCTGCTCCTGCTTCTTCTTCGCCATCTGCCTTGTTGATTTCGAACAACAACATTTGATGAATGATGAGTCGATCAATCAAATCAAGCGCCCCTATTGGAGAGAGGGAGCCAAGCAATTCTGCCATTGGATTTCGTTTTTCTTCCGGATGCCAGTCAGAGCTGTGTACATAGAGAGGCTTCTGTAATCCATTTTGGTCCGTGCCTCGGTGCCTTTTTGTGGTATAGTAGCTACTGTAAACGAGCGTGTAAAAGCCAATTTTGTCTGCGTCCCTGCTAGGTCGGTCTCACCACTTCGATCATACGACCTGCTGCGTTGTTATGTACAAGTTGAAGTGTTGCGTAAATAAGAGATGATGATGATCGATCACAAATTCAGGAAGCTTTTGGCTCACAAATTCACAAGCTTTTGGCTCTGTGTTTGTTGTTCAGGTGAAATGAGACATCGAAGCAAAGGATCACAAATGATCGGTCCCGGCGTTTTCTGATGGAATGACGCTGAACCAAGTTTTTTTTATTTCTTGTGATTTTTTTAAAAAATCAGCCTACAGTACTCCGAGCATGCATGCAACGCAACATCTTTGGTCAGAAACCAGCATGATTTTTTGAAGAGAGGTTATCCCTACTACCATTTGAAACGACGGTATAAACTGCACAGTACCTGCACGCGGGGTTACTGTAGCAACTGTTGTTTACAGTGACGGTTGGGCCCAACCGCTCTTTTAAATGACGGTTGGAGGCTACTTTTCAAATTCTTTGGATCCGACATGTATTTTTGAAAATCGTGAAAAAAATAAAAAAAATTTCAGAGAAAGAACACGGCCTCCCTGAGGGACCGACCGGCCCATCGATTGATCAATAAATGGTCTCTGCTTGAGACTAGGGATGGCAGCGGGTCGGGTAAGTACGAGAAAGGCATTTATCAGCCTGCCAGCATATCTGCGTCGATGTCCTTTACCCGCCCGCTAGTCTGCCCGCGGGGAAAAAACCTTAGCCGTATCCGCGCCCGACGGATATCCGCGAGTATCGGGTTTACCGGCACCCGCAGAGAGGACTCGACGAGGAAGGGCGTCGGTAGAACTCGAAGATGACGCAATACTCCTTAGCGTGGAAGACGGTGAGGGAGCCCCGCTTGACGATCTTCTTCCTGCCCTTGGAGAGAATGAGCTAGACGAGGCACACCGGACTCGGGGTTGCGTTGAGCGACCCCACGAGCAGGAGGCGACTTCCGCGCATGGTCTCTCTTCATGAATCTCCGAGCGTCGAACCTGCAATCGATTTCATTTCCCCCCAAATTGTAGTTGTTCGCACCCAAATTTGGCACAAGGCCGATCAGGCTAGCGCCACCGGCCGGTACCCGCAGACGATGAGTCGGGGCCACATGGCCGATCCGGCCAAAGGCACACCGGTCGGCCGGTTGCCGATCTGACCCAGTGGACCCCGAGTCCGAGTAGAATTGAGGAGTTACGGTTGTTTCGAGTTGTAAAGGACTTCCTTGCGGGGCAAGACCTCCCCACCCTATAAATATAAAGGGTCACGACCGGTTGAGGACTTATCACCCAATCGATCATATATTTTTACAACTTTTGTCTCTCAAACCCTAACTTTTCCAACCCCTTTGCTTTCCTTGTTTGTCTCGACGACGATCAAGGATGTTCTGAGTGACCTGCCGATCTCAGAGCAACCCTAGGCGCACCACCTCCGACGGGGTCCCTCCCGAGGCGGTGCTCGTAGGCATTCACCGGCGCCCCGACGCCCACCGGTCGGAGGTGGACTTGACCCGGTCGGCCGTCAAGACAGAGCTCCGAGTTCGGCCTCTACGACGATCTAGCGCTCCCGTGTTGTTGATTGAAAAAGCGTCAACAGATTGACGACTCCGCTGGAGAAGAAAGATCAAGTTTCGAAGACCGTTCAATCTAACCTAGCTCAAATGGGTTCTCGTTGCGAACTTGACATGAACAACATCATTACAGCTTCAATGGAGGATCTTCCTCCGGAGGAGCAACAGAAGTTCAAGGCGCTGCAAGAGTACCTTCAAGTTCAGTTCCTCGCAGGCATCAAGAAACATCGTCATGGCAAGGTAGCAAGATTGAAAGAATTTGAGCTGCCGCCGATCAAGCTAAACGACAATATGGTTGAGGTAGTAACCAATGTAAGCAAACCACCCCTACTTCATCTTCTCAGAAATCTACTACTGATAGTGATGGTTTGGTTGCATCTTATATTGCTCGTTTAGAACACTTAGAGGATCTTGAAAAAGAAAGGAACATTGCTAGCTTTAATAATAATGAAACTAATAGGAGTGGTCCTAAGTTTAATACTAATAAAGGGATTCATCCTAGCTTAGCACCTTTGCCTGTTACTAATAACATGAATTATCAGTATGGCATGCCGCATGATCCCATTGGTCAAACCTCGCGTTTCAACCGTCCGGCAAACATGGTCAGCACTGGCCGAATCCGGTGGTACCGGTCGAATGCTCGGATCTTGTGTATGAACAACTGAGCCGATTTGCCGTGCCAAATTATAATAATACTTTTAATCTGGACCATATTATAGCATGATCATTAATTCAATGGCTCAAAAGAACATATTGAGAGTTATAGGCTTGCTCATGCTAAGATGTCTCCCTATCTAAATAAAATGAACATGGTGAATCCAGCTCCACAACAACCAAATAATCCTAATTGGGTAGAATTTAGCAAATTTAAGGAAGATTTGGCTAATGTGGTAAAAACTAAACTTGGTGTTGATATTGGTAATACTAATTTGTATCAAAAACCATATGATCCCGAGTTTGATAATTCTTCTCTCCCACATGGTTGGCGTATGCCTGACTTAATTAAATTTAGTGGTGATGATGATCGAACCACGTGGGAACATATTAGTCGTTATCTGACTCATTAGGTGAAGCAGTCTTGTTAATGCTTTGAAAGTACGTTTATTTTCTTTATCTTTGACTGGTACTGCTTTTGCTTGGTTTTCGTCGCTTGCTCCTAGTTCTATTATATCTTGGAATATGTTAGAACGTAAGTTTCATGATCACTTCTATAGTGGGAGCATGCAATTAAAATTGACAGATTTAACATCAGTTAGACAAGGAAGGGATGAAAACGTCTCTTCTTATATGAAAAGGTTTAGTGAAACTAAAAACCGTTGCTTTACTTTGTCAATTACTGATATGGATCTTGCTGACATTTGCTTAAAAGGTTTAAGATCTGCTATTAGAGATAAAATAGAGGGTTCAGACTTTCTTTCGGTTGCACAAGTTCAAGTAAGGGCTTTAATTGTTGAAAACCGATTGAATAAAGAAAAATATAATTTTAAATCATGTCGTTCTAATGTGCATCACATTGACTATGATTCTGATAGTTCGAGCGACGGAGATAAAGAAATTTATGCTGCTGAATTTATATGACCCTCTAAAGAAAAATCTTATTCTTGCTCATCTCTTAAGTCGGCTAGTAAAGGTCGGTAAGAAGAAGTTAAATTTACTTTTGATGTTTCTAAATGTGATCATATATTTGATGAATTACATAAGTCTGGAAACATTAAATTGACTCATACTTTACCTCCACTTGATGAATTAAAAAGGTGTGCATATTGCAAGTTTCATAATTCTTATTCTCATACTACTAATGATTGCAATGTGTTCCACGACAGTTCAATCGGCCCATAAATGAAGGTGGTTTGACGTTTCATGAAATGCAAGTGGACAAGGCTCCTTTTCCTATCAACACTCTGGAATTACAGCAGCCTAAGATATTGGTTCGGTAGGGTCAAAATTTGAAACAACTAAGGGCAAACGTGGTGATCGGGAAGCTAAGCCCGTTGAGAGGAAAGGAGTTAGTTAGAAGTTGCTTATGAAAAGACTCACGATGGCGAAACTTTCAAGGTTCTTTGTTAGAGCCTCTCTACGGACATGGGGGCAAGGGTGCGTCCACACATGTGTGTTGTCTAAGCTTGATCGGGGCCGGGCCGGTCGGCCGGTGGTCTTGTGACGGTCAGGGCCGGTGCACCCGAGGCCGTCAAGGATGATCAAGCCAGGCCGTCCAGGAGTTGGTAATTGGAGCTCAATGTAGCAAAGAATCAGTGGTCCTAAGCCAAGGTCACTTCGACATGCTATTTGACAAGTATTCCAAGTAAAGGTTGTTACAAGTGATCGGCCATTAAAAAGGATGAGGTCACCTACACATCAAAGGGTGAATCATCTCAAAGAAAGGCAACAGTTTACTCCATCATGAGCGTCGTCAAGTTCAAATTCACCTCGCCCAATTTATGATAATAATAGAGTTATGTGGGTGCCTTTTTCAGAAGCTTTTCATCACGGATGGGGAGGACCAAGATCTCATTATGGACATGAATTTCCGGACCGTTCAGGACCGATTGACACCTCGTCATTACGGTCGTAGACAGACCCACCGGGCCGATCGGCAGCCATCTCCTATGAAGCAAGTCTACATGCCAAAAGCGAAGGAGGAGGTGCGTAAGATGGATATCGACTCGAGAGAGGACTATGAACGAGATATCATCCAAATTGGGTCGATGGATGTTCCTATTGAAAAAGGTGGCAAAAGGATTGTTTCAAACAATAAGGTTGTGACACCGATATTGGGAGCATCTGCGCTACTAATGACCATGAGGCCGGTAGGAGTGGTTCTAACTCCAAATACTTCTTGCCAAGGTGGTGTCCTCCGGATTGACTCGCACACAAAGGAGGAAGCTTCAACGCCTGAGGTTCAGAGAAAATAAGGAGAAAAAGCTAGAAAGACAGAGGGACGAGACATTCAACCGACAGCCCATGGTACCACAAGGCAAAAGTGGAGGATCAAGACCTCACAGGCAGACCGGTCGATCGGGTCACACCACGACGGTGGAGGTCGACCCGATGACACGGCTTCTATGGTTTGTGATGACAAGTCTACATCGGTTCTGCCCGAAGACGATGAAGAGCTTATTGATTACAATTCGTCTCCTGAGCACATGAATTTGGACATCAATGTGGTGCATATGTCAATGGATGGTTATGTGCTTTCGGAGGAAGATGTTGCTCATCTCGATTTCGGGCCAAAGGAAGCTATTTTCCAGAAGCCCTAGACCACTTACAATCATCTTAAAGCTTTGTACATGAAGGGTCACATCAACGGGAAGCCTATCTCGCATGCTAGTGGATGGAGGAGCGATCGTCAACTTGATGCCGTATTCTTTGTTCAAGAAGCTGGGAGGTGTGGACGAAGAGTTGATCAAGACCAACATGACGATCAGTGGTGTATCGGGAGACAAGCCAATGGGTGCCAAGGGTGTTGTGTCAATGGAGCTCACCGTCGGGAGCAAGACATTGGCTACTTCTTTCTTCGTCGCCGAGACCCAAGGTAACTTTAGCTTGATCCTTGGTCGTGATTAGATTCATGCAAATCAATGTGTGCCTTCTACTTTGCATCAATTTTTAATCCAATGGGTAGGCGACGAGGTAGAGGTTGTTCATGGTGATACGTCGACTTGTGTTGCAGTGGCTGATAGTACCTCTGTGAATGATCATGAAAATCTTAAATGCTTATCTGGTCTAGATTTATCTGGATTGGAACTTATTGCTTCTACCAAAGATGGTTTTACTATCATTGCTATGAAGCCGGTTGAAGATCAGGCTACATCACTTTTTGAGATTTGATGGATGCAAATCTAGAGTGGTTACAGCGGAGGCGTGAACACTATCGGGCGCATAAGAACGATATGTGTGAGGCCATCGAAGATTTTGATGATTTGAGCAAGTTAGGACAAGGGTTTACATCGCCTGATCCTCTAGAGGAGGTAAACATTGGTGATGGCACTGTACCTAGGCCGACATTTGTCAAAAAGAATCTTGATCCTTTGTTTAAATTTGAATTAATAAAGTTATTAAAGGAGTATGTTGATTGCTTTGCATGGAGTTATAATAAAATGTCTTGTTTAAGTAGAGATTTAGTAGAGCATTGTTTACCTATTGTTGACGGCTGTTAAGTACCACTTTTATGCCGTCAACTCCTGCATTAAAGAAATGAAAAGTGATCACCAACACTAGAATAGGGCTTTATACTGATGATTTCCACAAGTGTTGGTGTTTATAGATTTTGTTGCAGGAAGCACCGGAATACGTGTTAAATGATACAATTGAGAGCAAGTGGTCCAATGACTTATATAGGACGTCATCCATAACAACCTCAAATGCCAATTTGACCGCATTCATGCGACAGCTCGTTGAGATGATCAAAATAGATATATTATTTACCTACTTTGGAGTCAGAGAGCAAAACATAGCAAAGGGACAAAAAATACACAAGTGCTGACATCACACGTGGGACCCACAACCCTTCGATGGTCAAAGCAGGCCGCCACGTGGCACACACCCATTGGGCACCAGCCGCTGCCACAGAATCCCACGAGGGCGCGCGCGAGAGTGTTGGCCTGGCCACGTGGCGGGCGCGCACTGGCCGAGCGGCCGTACGGCGGATCGCCTTCCCGGGCGCACGTCACACACGCGGAGCGGCGGGGCCTATGTGGGCGTGACGCGTGCCGGCCTCGCAGCGGTGCGCGCCGGGGGGGGGGGGACGAGCACGGGACGCGGGAGCCCAGCCAGAAAAGGTGGCGACGCGGGGTTGGACCGCGGCTGCTGGCGCGGATCGCCCCTGCGCGGGAGCGCGCGCGGGATGCGCGGGCCGCCCGCCCAGCCGGACACGTGGCAGGCGCTGAGCAGAGCGGCTCGCCCAGGTTCGCCTGGTTCGCTGCTTGCCTGCTTCTCCCTGTGGTTTAGCCTACAGATCGCCCGGTTCAGCAACCCAGTCATCGGTTTAGGCCCGGTTCGGCCACCTAGGATCCGGTTTTCTGCCGGTTTTCGGCCACCTAGGATCCAGTTTTCCACCGCCTCAAGCATCTTCCCCTGCACACTACAGTACCGTGGGGTCCCCGTTTCCTCCCCCCTACGGCTGGAAAATAGGGGGAGAATGGAGCTCAAACACCCTCAAAGCAAGCCTCCCCCTTGCCTATAAATACAAGTGGAGGGGGGGGGTCATTTGAGAGACACCACTTCACGGATGAGAGCTTCCCTTCAAAGGAGAGGCCTCTCCTTGGTAGATTAGAGAATAGGAGAGTGAGAGAGAGATTTGTATCTCCATGGATGCTTCATTCTTCAATTAGAGTAAAGTGAGTATTTCTGCATTTTCTATTTAGACTAAAGTGTTGTTCATACTTGAGTGATATATTCTTGTGTTCATCGCCTGTTCATCATTTAGAGGCACGTGTTCTTCACGAACACGCCCCCTCAATCTAGTTGATTAGGTGTACAAGTTTGTATCTCGTTTGTATGATTAGTCTTTTAGAATAAAGTGGATATGCTTGCATGCTCTGATTAGAATAAAGTGTGTTTGTGATTCCTTTCTAATAGTTCATGCTAGGTTGCATGAGTAGACTTTTTCCCCTGCTGGTGCGTAAATCCTGGGTTTATGTGTTCGTCTGCTGCAAGTCGTTCGTATACGTTGGAAGCATAGTACGGGGTCAAGTGCTCTCTTGTATGCCTTTAGTATAAGCTAGTAGTACGTATAGTGAGTGAGATCAGTTCTCTTCCATGGTCGTAGTTCTATAAGTACAGAGTGCCATAGTCCATTGGTTACGGCAGTAACCACAGTGTAGACGTGGTGTCACGCTACTGGTTATCTTTAGTTCGGCTTATCCCAAGGTTAGGTAGAGGCAGTCCAGGTGGTGGTGCGGTCGTCGGCCCTCGTTGATCCTCCGCGGATATAGTCGAGCTCCGTTCCACATAGATCCGCGTGCAGTCGCTGTTAAGTCAGGGCTATCGGTACCCTAAGCCAAGTTCTATCTAGAGATCGACCTTTAATCTCATCTATAGTGCTATCTTTAGGAATCCTCTCTATCCTTGCCTTTTATCCGGGTGTGTCCTTGGGTGACTAGTACGGGTTAGTGCACACTGCTCCCTTGGATTCGATACCCTTAGAATACTCGAGGTGAAAGCTACAACGTATGCGCTTGTGGATTTATTTCGTGGTGCTAAAATACCCAACAAGCTTTTGCTAGCTGTCGGGAATGTTTGTTGTATCTATCTTTGTACCCAGTGGTCCTCGTATCTTTTCATTTTTCTTTATTTCTACCTTTCACCCCCATTATCATGGAGCGCCACCATTTTAAGCTTCTCCACCTCAAAGGGAAATTCTTAGAGCCACCACCTTCGAGCACCCAATTCTACGTGACCGGCTATGAAATCCCTTCCGCTACATCACTATGGTTCAGAAACTTTCCTTCTCTGGGTTAAGTAGTGATAACCCATACCACCATCTGCGGGAGTTTGAGCAAGTGTGTTCATGCATCGCCATTGTAGGCATGTCACACGATACCCTTAAGTGGAAGTTGTTTCCTCTCTCTTGTAAAAGGGCTAAACAATGGTACACGAACCGTGGGTAGCATGAACGGAGTTGGGATGACCTTATAGACAAATTGCCTCAAGTTCTTCTCCATGACCCAGATGTATGCTCTATGAAGGGCTATCGTATCCTTCCAATAGAATGAGAAGGAATCTTTAGGTGCACTGGCTAGATTTTCACTCTTCGTGAAACTAGGCCCCGTCCCATCGACACACGATCTTGTGCTACTTCACTTTTACATAGGTCTCGATCAGACTACACCCAATATCTCGACATCACATCCGGGGATCCTTTGTTGAAAGGACTTGGGATGAAGCTATAGAAATCTTAGAGAGAATTTGAAAATGCCTCTTTCATAGCCGAAGTCTCGAACCCTCCACAAAGAGTTCTTGTCGAGCCATGAGAGTCTCTCAATGAACCGAACTAATGATTTCCACATCCCAAGATTCATCTCATTGAGCTCTCTCCCCGAACCAAGAACACTAGAGGAAGAAGAAATTCAACCTTTGGAGTTCGCATTCCGATTCGAGGATGACCCTTCTAGGAATCACAAAAGCACCTTGAATCTCTCTAATGCCCAATTAGGGGAGGAAGTCTTTTCTGTCCATATCTTTCAATCTAGAAATCTTTTGACAGAACCTTCCCCTAGGCCTATGGTACCCCCTTTGCCTCCCGATCCTCCAAATGAAACATCTATCATGGAGCCTATGGAGAAAAAGTGGTCGACTGGAGTGGGAAACTTTTCCGAAGCACTTTGGATTTGTTCACCCTCTACGATCGTCTCTTGTTCCATAAGGGGAACTACCGTAGAAGCCCATCTTAACCCCACTATGGAGGTTAATATTATGCCATGGCACCAAGCGTACACTCTTTTGGGCAATGTTACGCTAAGACCATCCGACAAGCTCCGCAAGAGTTGTCCCTCTGGACACATTCTTGAGTGTCGGGGGGTTGCATGTGCTGTGCCGCTCTTAGTAGACAAGATCAAGGTTAATCTAGACTTCTACATCTTTGATGTCCTCGATCTTGATCTCCTCCTAGGCTCCCCTGCAGAAAAAATTCTCGATACATCTCGAGGGAGCCTAGATGAAAAGCTTAGGGGATCCGCTTCTGCCACCACTCCCTTGTTTTCAGAAAGTTCTATGGCAAAGACTCTTCCCAAGCAAGACTCGCTCGAGGAGACGATGCATGTATCTCCGTTCGCATTGTCCGAGCCCGTTCTCGTTGAGGGTGTAGAATTTTCTACTCCTCAAGAGTATGACTCGGAAGACCCTCTTCACCTTTGTGAAGGCGAACGATCATCATCACTCTCGACCGAGTTTGAGCCTCTTCCCACTGGCCCATACTATGTGGCTCTCGACCTTGATCGAGAATCAACACTGAGCTTCCATGATGAATCCCTTGAGCTGGAGAATTCATGGGCCATGGAAATCTATGAGGCACTGACTCTGGAGTCCGAAGGAAAGGATTTCATTGACAAGCATGGTAGCTTCACTCTTGATATACCTCAAGAACGATGCTTGCATCATGCCTCTCCAGAGTCAGCCATGCTTAGTGCACTGAGCATGCATGAGGACTACAATCGCCTTATGGTCCTTTCCTGTAAAAAGTTTAGAAGGTTGGTTGTAGATGCATATGTTTACCATAAGCATTGCAGATTTTGTACATGCATGTGGCACTAACCTTGCAGCTGAAGCTTCACTATTACATCAATAATTGGTGGTGAGACGGGAATGACATCACTAATGATAGCTGCAAGAAGAAGTTCCCAAGGTCGAGCTTATGACCATAAACAAAGCACTACCAGGAGATAGCCTAGATTAGGTTAGATTTTATTTCCCTTTTCAAATAAAAAGTAAGAGCATGTTTTTAGTATAGGTTGTCCTTCGAGTATTTTTGGTTCTAACCCCTTCAGGTGAAGATTATAAAGAACGACGGACATGTAGCACCTAAGAACATGTGAGCTACATCACCTCAACACTTTGGTAAGTTTTTGGTGAGGGAACATTACAAAAGGAAGCTTGATCTCCACACACTTGAGTTTTGTTACCTAGCAATGCAAACTTCAAGTGTGAGGGAGGTATGTGAGCATCCCGAGTAAAGTTCCTCTCATACCAAATCTTATCCTGGTGCGGAGATGATGTTTGCTCTTGCATCTTGCCCAATTAGGTACGCCCTACTTTTGACTTTAAACAAAGCCCTTCCAGGAGGTTGCCCGATGTTCACCATCTTATGCTCATGTTTATATCCCTCTGGAAATGCTTAATCATGCTTTTATGCTTCCTTTTATCTATGTTTGTGATCCTATGGTTTGAGTGCATGTTTAGCTAACATGCATTCATAGGTTGTTTTAAATTAAGCATGGTGCTTAGGTAAAAATTGTCTTCTTCAATCAAACAAGACATGGTGTCGAGTTTGATTGATGAACCTAGTTAATGCTTTCATGGATATTGGTTGTATATGCGGACTAACCCTTGTAGGAATTTTTGAATCAAAATGGGGTAAGTCATCGAGCTTGATCCAAATGGGAAGGTAAGCCATGGCATGTTAGCCTTGTTTGAGCTAAGCCTCATGGTGAATAAAAAAGAAACAAAAAAACGTGTTTGTTTTCGAATAAAGGCTCACTGGTTCTCGAGCCAGCAAGGTTCATCTTTTGTTTTTCCTTTTAGTTTGAAGACAGCACCAGGTACATTAACAAGTCTGGAGGAGATCTCCCAAGCTTATCATCAGCATACACACTTGAGATCTCCCACACAGGCGTTGCACGACATCGACCGCGCTTTCATGACAAGGGACAAGGTAAACTAGAGTGATCCGCCTGCCCCATGGGTCAGCTGAACCACCACTGGTCTTCCTTGTTCCTAATATTCTTCAAGGATCGATGGTATGTGCACCCTTTATCTCACTCTCCCTGATTCATGAGTTTGAATGAGTTTCAATTCTTATCTGCTAAATCAACTCATGGTTGGCTTGCATATGTTTTATTCCCTACCTACTATCTTGATGCTTGTGAACAAATATCATTAGGGAACTCATGCTCATCTAAGTAGTTGGTGTTTGCGTTATGGTTTGATGATATGATCTTCTCTCTAAATGTTTGAGTGCTTGAGAATTTTATTTGAAAACTTGAAAACCCTTTGCAAAGCTCCTCTTTGATATGCCATCGTCCTACCAGAGCCATATGATGTTTCAATTGAAAACACTATACTCATATGCTGCTTATTATTACATTGAGCTTTGTCAAATTGTTGTGACCCTTGTGAGAATTCTTTTCATGCTTTCATGATCAAGATCCATGTGCACTCCATATCCCCTTACTATGCTTCTACACTGGAAGTTAGCATTGTATCATCCATCCATTTCATAAAAATAAAACTCCGTGTGTGGTGTGACCTCTCTCTCTCCTAAAGTATTCTTGAAAAAGAGACATGGATTATGCAAAAAAAGAGAAAAAAAACCATGCTCAAGGCATGAGTCAAAAAAATGCTCAAAGCATGAAAAAAAGGTGAAAAAAAGAGATAGCCCATGTCCAAAAGAAAGAAGAAAAAGGAGAGAGATTGAATCATGCAAAAAGGAGTTTCATAAAATAGATGGTAATAACTAGCACCCGCTCCGGGCCTAGTGTCCACCTTACCATCACCACAACATTCATCATATAAATGGTAATATCTAGCACCCATTCCGGGCCTAGTATCCACCTTACCATATCCATCATATCCATACATGTGCACATCTTGATCTGATTGTATGACTTGATTTTCTCCTCGGATCCGGTTTTTGACTTTGCAATATATGTGATACAAGTATGCTTTATCTTTTATCCTACCTTGAGCTCCACATATAGCCATCATTAGAAGTAGGATGAAAGAAAGGCAATTCTAATGCCTTGGTGAGGACATATACACATTGAGCAGTATGAGAAAATCAAATGAGGAGCTAAGCAAGGTTTGTTTTGAAAAATTTATTACAAAACCCAAAGTTACTTAACATGATGAGCAGGAGTGATTTGATTCATGACCGTTCCATTCCTCAACTACCCAAGATGACATGATAGACACTTCACAGAGTTCACAAGTACAAGGTATGATTTGGAATATCTCTTATGCTCACTTCATACCTTTGGATATCATGTCTCACCTTGATCCTTTCTCCTTTACTCGAGGACGAGCAAATGTCAAGTGTGGGAGTGTTGTTGACAGCTGTTAAGTACCACTTTTATGCCGTCAACTCCTGCATTAAATAAATGAAAAGTGATCACCAACACTAGAATAGGGCTTTATACTGATGATTTCCACAAGTGTTGGTGTTTCTAGATTTTGTTGCAGGAAGCACCGGAATACGTGTTAAATGATACAATTGAGAGGAAGTGGTCCAATGGCTTATAATAGGACGTCATCCATAACAACCTCAAATGCCAATTTGGACTGCACCATTGCGACGAGCTCGTCGAGGGGATCAAAATGGATATATTATTTACCTACTTTGGAGTCCGAGAGCAAAAGATAGCAAAGGGACAAAAAATACACAAGTGCTGACGTCACACGTGGGACCCGCAACCCTTCCAGGTCAACGCAGGCCACCACGTGGCACACACCCATTGGGCGCTAGCCGCTGCCGCAGAATCCCACGAGGGTGCACACGAGAGTGTTGGCTTGGCCATGTGGCGGGCGCGCAATGGCCGAGCGGCCGTCTGGCGGATCGACTTCGGGCAAGACGCCACACGCGCGGAGCGGCGGGGCCCATGTGGGCGTGACGCGTGTCGGCCTCACAGCGGTGCGTGCTGGGGAACGAGCGCGGACGCGGAGCCCAGCCAGCCAGTGGCGACGCGGGTTGGACCGCGCGGCTGGCGAGGATCGCCTCGCGGATGCGCGCCCGCCCGCCGAACACGCAGTGCCTTGAGCGGAGCGGCTCACCCAGGTTCGCCTGGTTCACTGCTTGCCTGCTTCTCCCCGCGGTTTAGCCTACAGATCGCCCAGTTCAGTGACCCAGTCATCGGTTTAGGCCCGGTTCGGCCACCTAGGATCCGGTTTTCTGCCGGTTCTCTGTTCCACCGCCTCAAGCATCTTCCCACTGCGCTACGCACTGTGGGGGCCCTGCTTCCTCCCCAGCTGGAAAATAGGGGGAGAATGGAGCTCAAACACCCTCAAGGCAAGCCTCCCCCTTGCCTATAAATACAAGGGAAGGGGGTTCATTTGAGAGACACCACTTCACCTAAGGATGAGAGCTTCCCTTCAAAGGAGAGGCCTCTCCTTGGTAGATTAGAGAATAGGAGAGTGAGAAAGAGATTTGTATCTCCATGGATGCTTCGTTCTTCAATTAGAGTAAAGTGAGTATTTCTGCATTTTCTATTTAGACTAAAGTGTTGTTCATACTTGAGTGATATGTTCTTGTGTTCATCGCCTGTTCATCATTTAGAGGCACTTGTTCTTCACGAACACGCCCCCTCGATCTAGTTGATTAGGTGTACAAGTTTGTATCTCGTTTGTATGATTAGTCTTTTAGAATAAAGTGGATATGTGACGAGGCCATGGATCAGGACCCACCAAGACCCCTGAAAAACATAGTACGAGCCCACGTACGACATGCTTCGGGGGCTAACACAAACGAGTGTTATGCTGCCCAAACACGAGAAGGTTCGTACGACCAGTTCCCACCATGGGCCAGAAGGCATGCGGCCCACGGCCACCTACGCCCTCTCCCCTGAGTACATGGCGGCCCATACGACTAGTTTCCGCCTCGCGGCCCCGACTACTCGCTCGCACGAGTAGTTTCCGCCTCGCATCCCCGACTACTCGTTCGCACGAGTAGTTTCCGTCTCCAGCTCGAGCAGGCTTTGCGGAGAAGGCACGGGGCGCCTCCAGGTCGTGAGGGATTGGGGTGGCGGTCGGCGACGGATGGGGAGGAACTCGCGGCCTCGCGGGGGATGCGGCTTGGATGGGGGCGCCCCCGCAGCGGAGGCACCGAGCGCGAGCGTGACCGCGCGTCGTGATTTACTCGCGAGAAGGCGGGGGACTCGGGGGATGGGTGTGGACGGGTGTGGATCTGGTGAAGGAAACCTAGGAATTGTGTATATATACATACTTCGACGTGGGTCCCACATGTCATAGCGGGTCTAGCGGATATGCGGGCGAGGATAGCTATTTTGTTTGCCCGCGAAAAACTATCCGCTGGGTTTAGATGCCTGCCCGCGCCCGCGCCCGCGGGCGTGGAGTGATGCCCGAATCCGCGCCCGTCGGGTCTCATGCCCGCGGGTAAGCGGATTTTCTGCGCCCGTTGCCATCTTTAATCAACAGCTAGCACGTACGGTATGAAGATCGATGTTGTACTCGTATTCTTGGACTGCAACTATCTCTCCCGTCGACAGTACGAGATTCAGAGGGTCGACGTCGTATACCAAATCCAAGGACGATCGAGGTCCTTGCCACCGTGAAGGCACGAAATAAACAACGACCACCCACACTACTGGTCTCAAATAATGCTAATTTTATTAGTGCCCACGTAAGATGGTTGTTGACTAGTTACATTCTACTATACATATGCGATATTCAAACCACATTGAAGCGAAGGATTGCCAAGATGACGGCGATGAGAGAGTGAGCATAACGAAAGATGCAAATTAATTACACATTCCTATATCAAGTGTACAGTGGCGAAGTCAGTAATGGAGACAAGGAGGAGCTACAACATCCATTGAGACAACATCCATTGGGCAATTCTTTTGGTGGTGATTACCCCATTGTGCAGTATGCTGATGACACCCTACTTATTATGCCTGCTGAAGAAGAACAACTTACAAATCTCAAAGGTATACTTGGTGCCTTCTCTACTTCAACTGGGCTAAAGGTGAATTTTGCCAAGTCTAATATCATCCCCATTAATGTTGAGCCTGAGAAAATGGAATTGCTTGCTACTATTTTTGAATGCCAAGTAGGGAGTATGCCTTTCACCTATCTAGGACTTCCTCTAGGCACCACCAGGCCATCTGTTGATGACTTCCTACCACTCCTTAACAGAATTGAGAAGAGGATGATGGGCATTAGCAGTCTTTTAACCTATGCAGGAAGACTCATAATGGTTAATTCTGTCCTATCTGCTTTGCCTACTTTTTACCTTGGGACCCTGAAGATGCCAGTAACTGTGATTCATCAAATTGATAAATATCGAAAACATTGTCTTTGGGATAGAGGTGATATTAACAGAAAGGGGGGCTGCCTGGTGGCATGGAAAAAAGCCTGCCTTCCAAAGGATCAAGGTGGATTTGGAATTATAAACTTAAGGAGCCAGAACACAGCACTTCTACTCAAACATCTGCACAAGTTCTATAATCATGAGGATTTACCCTGGGTAAACCTCACATGGCAATGTCTTTACAACAATCAAGTTGCTCCACATGCTAAGAGGCCTGTGGGATCTTTCTGGTGGAGGGATGTGATGTCTTGTTCTGAATATTATTTGAGGATTACATCTTGTCATGCAGGAAAGGGAAACACTGTGTGCTTCTGGATTGACACCTGGGATCTAGGGACTTTAAAATGGAAATACCCTCAACTCTACTCATTTGCTAGAAAACAGAACATTTCTTTGCATAAGTTCCTGTCACAGGATGCACATGCAAACTTTCTTACACCCATCTCTGAGGAAGCTGCTGTCCAACTAGTGGAACTAAATGCTTTGATCCAAGGACTGCATATAGATCATTCTGAGGAGGACTGTTGGTCTTATATCTGGGGAACTCCACAGTTCACTCACAAGCTGGCATATAAACAGCTCCAAGGCTCCTGCCCGGCTCATCCTGTTTACAAGTGGCTGTGGAATACTTGCTGCCGTGGTAAGCACAAATTCTTTGGTTGGCTGCTTTTTTGTGACAGGCTCAATACAAGGGAAATGTTAAGGAGGTTTTTGGTTAATTACAAGGGCAGCAGAGCATAAATAGTAACTTCACTTCATCTTCACCTATACTCGCTATCGACGCCCGTTGGTTTCATTTGCTTCTAACTCGCGCGTGCTTTGCCGCGTTCCATCAGCAATGGTGGACGCCACCGTCGCCGCGCCTCCGCTCGACTTAACCAGCCACCGTCGCCGCCCCACTGGCCTATCCAATTCCGATTATGCCGGCTGTGTCGCCGCCGCGCTCTCCGATGCCAATGCTGGCGCCAGCGCCGTCGCCGTGGTGACCAAGCCCAAGGCCAAGACCGTCGCCTCTCGCTACCTCACCCCCTCCAAGCCCACCTCCACCTTCTCCTCCGCGGCGTCCTCCCCTGTACCCAGGACGCCAGCCTCCGCTGTGCGGCCGCGTCCGGTGCAGTCCAACGCTGTCGCCGCTGCCGACGTGACGACCTGTGGGAGCGCCACCACGACGACACGGAAGCTCGCAATCGCGTTCCAGAGCCCGACCTACTCCTTGGAACCCAGCAGGGCGAGGTCGTCGGAGAAGAAGATGTCCGGTGCTACCTCAGGAACGGCTGCGCAGGCCAAGGTGTCCGACGCGAGCCAGAACACGTACCGATGGCCCGCGTCAGCGACCGCGCCGCCGTGCGGGCACGACGGCCGCAGCGCGCTCACCAAGAGCGCGGAGCACTCTGCTTCGAAGTCGGACAATAAGGTGAGCGCCGCCGGCGTGCGGTCGGCGGCGTTCCACAGGACGCCGCGGCGCGCGTCGGTGGACGGCGCGAACGAGTACCTGCTGGCTCTGACGGCCGACGACACGGACACCTCGTCGTCCTCCGGCGGGTCCAGGGACGGCGCTGGCGGCGCGCCCAGACGCAACGTATGCTCTGGGCGGCGCCCGTCGCTGAGGAGCGCCATCATGAGCTCCTCCGCGTGGTTCACGCGGGACGCCATGGGGACCCGCTCCGAACGCTTCGCCTACCCTGCCATGTTGTCGCCGTCACGCACCTCTGCAGCGTCTCTAACGCCGGCGCCGGTGAAGAAGAAGGAGTCATTGTTCAACGGCTTGGTGTCTTCGCCGTTTGGCAGGTCGTCTCTCTAGCAGCCTTCGCCGAGCAAGCCGGTGGCGAGCTCGTTCAGGAGGACAGCGAGCCCGACTCCGGCCCGGCGTTCCACCGAGGTGCCTGTCTCTGTCGGGAACGTGCAGGGCAGAGCTTCTTCTGCCGGTTGCGGCTTCGACGGTGACACGAAGTTGAAACCATCTGCGGCGATCAAGGCTGAGGAGGAGCACCAGCTGAGGCTAGTCTACACCCAGCACTTGCAATGGCGGCTCGTGAATGCGCAGGCTGGAACTACATTTTCTTTGCAGAGCACGGCTGCAGAGGTGAGTGACTGAGTGAGCTCTCTGTTCGTCTTGGACAAAACTTGAGACATGACAGGCTGAAAATTATTCAGAGTTGTTCACTGACTCGATGAAGAAGATTGTTACATACTTGCAGTTGCCCTTCAGTAATTCAGCTGATCATTCTCACGTTCATGACAGAAAACCTTGATTGGTGCATGGATTTCCATCCTGAGGATGCGCAAATGGGTCGCGATTAGAAAGATGCAGCTACAGTTGCTTCGAACCAACTGCAAACTCATGGAAGGTCTGAGAGGACAGGTAAGAAATTCCTGTTGATCTATTGCTTCCTTCAGACAGACAGTCAGTTCTCCATTTGTTCCATGGCAAATACTTTCATTTCTGGTTATGCATCAAAGTAGAGTAATGCAATTTTTGGCAATTGGGCATGAGCAGATCTGTCTGTTTCATGAATCTACAGGACAGCAAGTAGTACACTAGGTCATTTGGAGACAGATTTCCTGACTGTCCAAATGATTAGCACATGGATCTTTATTACACCAGCTGTGAAGTAGATAAAATCAGCTCATAAGATCACTACTGGTATGAACTTACGGAGTTGTACTGGCTTGCAAAATTGAATGTCATGATTTGGCCATTTGGGTCATAAAAATACTTAGACTAGCTATAATTCTGTCTTAAATTTCTAAAGCAAGTACACCCAAACGCTCAACCCTGCCCATCTGCTGGCACGACACTATTTTTTTTTGGGTACGCATTGCTAAAATCTTGTAAACATCCAAAATGCAGATGGAATACCTGGAAGAATGGTCCTTTTTGGAGAGGGATTATGCTCATTCTTTATCAGGAACAACACACACCCTGAATGCTACTGTCTTGCGCCTTCCTGTATCCAATGGAGCAATGGTTAGTATATCATAAAGCGATGATTTTTATACCACGTTGCTTCCAGTTAAAATATCAAGAGTTCGTATTTGCAGGCAGATATTCGAGGAATAAAAAATGCTCTTTACAATGCAGTTGATGTCATGCATACTATAGGAAGCTCAGCGAGTACTCAACTACCTAAGGTGCTGATTTTTATACAGGAATTCTCTTGCTAGATTTCTTGGAATCATATAACATCTACACAATGCTACTGGTATTATAACAAGTGATGTGGCATAGCACTGAACCATGTAGAGGCTAATGTTCCGGGTCTGAAATCTTCTGCCATTTTCTGCAGTTAGTCCGGATGAATGTCTTGGTTTCCCAGCTCTCCAGAGTTTTTATGCAAGAACACATTCTCATAGCGCAGTGCAGAGACTTGCTGTCCACACTAGCATCAATGCACGTAAGCGGGACATCCAAACTGATAGATTTGATTTGAGTGAATTTCACTGTAGGTCCATGAACTTTTGTCGAGATCTCATCTAGGTCCGTAAACTAAAAAAGTGGTCATCTAGGTCTGTAAACTTTTCTCGATATCTCATCCAGGTCCACAAACTAAATAAGCAGTCACATAGGTTCATGAACTTTTAAAAAGCGGTCATCTAGGTCCATGAACTTCTTAAGAGCGGTCGTCTCGGTCCAAGTAGTGGCGACGAGCCTCCTGGAGCCGCGAAGGTGGTGCTGCTTCGACGGTGGAGGAGCGGGCTGTACCGTGCCTCTGCCCGTGGCCGCGCATGTCTCATCGCCACTACTTTGGACCTAGAGGACCGTTCTTTAAAAGTTCATGGACCAAAATGACAACCTATTTAGTTTGTGTACCTAGATGAGACACGAGGAAGGTTTATGGACCTAGATGACTATTTTTTTAGTTTACGGACCTAGATGAGATCTCGAGAAAAGTTCATGGACCTACGGTGAAATTCACTCATTTGATTTTAATCTGTCAGCATTGTTGATGTTCTCACCGCTCTTTAATGTTGCTGGAGCAGGTGAAGTACAGCAGCCTACAAGGGCCAAGGATACAGCTAAACCAAACAAGGCTTCAGCATTTTTAGTAGTGTATTCAAGCTTCTATCTCCAGTCTCCAACTGCAGAATGCATTGTGGTTGGTAAAAAAAATGAAAGTTTGCTAAGTGCAGTAGTAACAGTTAGGAACAATGTATTGCAATTGTAGCCCAATGTTGGGGCGGTAGAAAACATCACTTCTGGGCACCGGGGGTTTGCCAGAACAAGAAGACCATTTGGCTTCGGCCTTTCTGCAAAAAAGTCAAAAATAAACTTTGGGTCTCACAATCTTCCGAGGGGAAAAAACTTTGGGTCTCACGAAAGGACGCGAGGGTTAGCGAGAGGAGCACTCGCTGGGCTTCGGGATTTGCAGGGCTTCGGGGTCGTTTTATTGCTACCAGGGGACCAGAGGATTCACTCACTCAAGGAATTTAATCTTGAGAGGCTTCTTCTTTTTTACAGGAAGGCTAAGGAATCTAGGCTTCGACAAATTCATCACGTATCAAGAGGCGTAAAGTTAATCTGTTTCAATCTTTTTCTTGCAGGGAAGAGTTCGAAGCTCCTAGAGTTACCTCAGGGGGGCGAAGGTCGGGGCTTCGTTGAGAAATCCTGCCGGCCCGATACTTCCCGATTTCAGGACCAGGCCTCGAAGCCCAAGAATATCCGGTGGAAACAGTGTCAAGAGGAGCAAGATGGCAAAGCCCGGGGCTCCTCGAAGATCCAGCCGCGATGACTCAGTCAAAAGCTGTTCCAACACGGAACTGTCTCCAGTTTTCGCAGCGCATCCTCCGCTCCGTTGTCTCTGGCGCCATTCGCACTCCGCCAAATACGGCGCCAAATCCGCATCAAGTGTAGAAGCCCGAGTTTACCCCCGAATATTCTCCTGAGATGCTGAAGTTGTAGGGCAAAATCGGAATGTAATTTTGGTTTTTGAGCACTATAAAAGGAGACCCCCGCCTGTCGGGGTTCTCAACTGCCGGCAGTAGATTTGTATCGAATCGTGTGTCGGATCCAGATGGTTGACACGGAGACACAAGGGTTTTATTTCGGGAGAGTAATACCCTACGTCCAGTTCTGAGTACTCGTGTTCCTATGCCGGGAATGTCTATAGTAGGGGTTACAAACTTTGTGATCGGTCAGCCCCTCCGTCGGTTGCACTCCTCCCCCTTTTATAGTCACTAGGATGAGGGGCAAAGAGGGAAAACGAAAATAAGCTACAGTGCTATGGCATTGTGAAGTCTTTTCCGTCATTGATGTCCGGTGTGGCGTGGGAGGCGCTGAATGGTGTCGTCGAGGCCGCCACGTGTGCTGTTGCATCGCTTGATTCCGGGCACTTGGCACCTCCTCCGAGTAGTTCACATGGTGACTCAGCCTTCTTGAGTGCGTCTTAGGCCTGCCACGTTATGGCCTAAGTGCTGGTAGACGGTTATCGAGTGCGCGCTCTGACGGGGTGGCGTGCAGCTGGCGTTGGATGTGACGGCGTGTCGGAGGTCGTGAGGGGTGCACTGTGCGCCATTACGACTCTTGTCAGACCGGGCCGTCCTCCCGTCGTGCGCCGCGGTCTTTGCATGGCATGGAAACCGGCACACGCGTCATGCGAGAAGCTTGGGGGCTGGGCGGCGCACGCGTGTGGGGCCGGACCCCTCCTCCCCACGTGGATCTCGTCTTAGTCGGAGGCGGAGATTACTCGTGCGAGCGGGTAGTCGGAGGCGAGGCGGAGCGTACTCGGAGACGAAGCATTCTCGGGCGAGGCGGAAGATACTCGGAAGTGGGGAAGTTTTGTCAGTGAGGGTCTTGACGAAGATCTGCATCCTTCCCCGTCCCGGATCTTAGCCTCACATTGTCAGAGAGATCTCCATCTTCAAGTTGATCATCTTGTTGCTTAGGGGCCCTAATCCGTGCCCTCGTCAAGAGCCCCGAGCCCGTGGTGGAGTCAAGGACTCGCCGCAGTGCTCGCGTCGGAAATGTTGTAGTTTTTGTTCTTTGATTTACTCGGTGGGTGCGCGTGAGCTCATCCGCCGGATGTAGCCCCCGAACCCATGAAGGAGTTGTAGACTCGTTTATGGGGGTTTTAAATCTCGAAATGTTGTCGTTGTCTTGAAAAACTCTAGTTGTGGCGGCCATAGCCGTATTGGTAATTGCATGTGCTCCGCTGGTCGTGGCTGACGTGGCGATTGTGACGGTTGGAGGGGACGGCGCGATGCAGGTTCAGACCTGCGGGCCCACCGGGTATCAAACTGTCACGCGGGCATGCCTCGTCGCTCGGGGATGCGCCCACCGAGCGGTGGTTTTACTGGCGTGGGGCCGGCATTAAATGCCGCACCACGTTGCTTTATAAACCGCGCTGCGGTTGAGCTCGTACTTTCTCCCCTCGATTCCTTGCCTTCGCCAACACCGCTTGCTTGTCTGCTCCTAGCCCTTGTGCCACGCTTCTTCAATCCCTTCGCCTCGAGCTCGACAGATGCCATGTCGAACTGGACGCGCTCCAATGTCTCCCGCTCGATCCTCCAGTGGCTCGTCGCCGTCGGGTCACGGTCCTCACCGAGGGAGTGGAAGGTTGGGCAATGAGTGCCGCACCCGCCGGACGCACTACATGTGCTCGTGACGTTCACGAGCGGCTTCACCATTCCACCGGCCGATTCATCCGCTCCCCTGTACCGCATTCAACTCCACCACCTCAACCCCAACAACATCCAATAGATGGTGGCGTTCAAGGCGTTATGTGAAGGGTTCTTGGGAGTGGGCGCCCATTGGCACCTCTTTTGGTACTTCAAGTTTGTGTGCCTGAAGGACAAGTCGATCCCGGCCACCCTTGGGTGCGCCAATCTTCGGATGAAGACAAGAAAAGGAGCGAGGAGTACATCTAGACGCTGACGAGCTCCAACAACCGGCACAAGGGGTGGTTCTACCTCAAGGATCGCTGCCCATCATTGCCAAGTATACCGGCTCAATCGCCGAGGCGCCGCGAACTGGAGCTACGGGCCCCGGAGGCGAGTAGGAGAGGCTACGGGATTGGGTGGTGTTGCCAAGCCTGCGCGGGGTCGACTTGGCGGCCATCATCGCCAAATCACGCGCCGGGGTCATCCCACTCCTAGCCGCCGATTCCGCATGACGCCGGACAAGGCTCCCTTCGTCGGGACTGTCCGCCCTCTCCTTCGTTGGATGAGATCCAGCGTCGTGGGCAAGGGGAGGCAAGGAAGGCTACTCGTGGCGCCGCCCGACTTACCCATGCTCCCCAAGAGGGGACCAAAAGATACGTAAGTCCTTCTTCCCTCTGACTAACACTCTGACTATCTCGCATCCTTTGTGTTGATTCTATCTTCTTCCTTGCTCTTAGTTGAGGCCCGCGGACCCTCTCCTTGCGAAACCGCCTCTTCCGAGGACGATGCCGAATCGCGCCTGTGCCGCCATGGACAAGAGGAGGGCCACCACAAAGCCCAGACAAGGACAAGGAAATGCGGCGAGCGACGCACCGCGTGAGAAGATGAAGGAGACTGACATCTCCTCGGATGAGGATCCCTCGCCGTCGCCGCCATGGTCTGGTGATGATGGTGGTGCGGCTGACTGAGCGGCCGTCGTCTCCGCCTCCTCCCAGCGGGTCAGCTGGCCGAGGCCGAGCCGCGCCTAACAGGAACGAGGTCCCGCGCCGCCTCGCACCGCCCCACAAGAGAGGATCGGAGGGTGACTCGCTCCCGGTCGGGCCTCGGCGGCCAAGAGTAGTAGAGGGAGAGGAGTGGGTCTCCATGGCGGGATGACTCGTCCAGGCTTCCGGAGGACCGTGATCTCCCGCCGTCGCCGACTCACGTCGCGGTGGGGTCGGGCTCTCCGAGGAGACGGTCGCCTCCCAAGACAAGGTGATCGCCACGCCGCTCCAATCCGCCCGCATGGGGAGAGTGCGCTCCTCCGCTCCTCTTCGCTGGTTATCTGCGGCGGCGGGCCCGCCTGCAGGTCCCTCGCCCTGTAGTGATGCCGATGCCCGCCCGACCGGGGCAAGAGGTCAGCCCCGAGTCGTCGGCGTAGCCTCCAGGCCTGTTAAGCGGGCCCGCATCACCTCCTCCGTGTAAGTGTCATTTCGTGCTATCTCGTTGTTTTGTTTTTTGATTTTCGTTTGTTTTCTTGATTTGCCCTTCTTGTATTAGTCGTTCCGACATTGCGCCAGCCTGCGCCGGAAGCGCGCCCCGAGCGCACGACCCTTCGTCCCGCCTCCTCAACCCTCCTTACGCACCGAGAGTGAGGACCCGATCGCCAAGGCGGCCGAGACTCGTGCGCGGCGGCTCCATCCCGGAGATCGTGGACGGGCAGCAAGCCCTGAGCAATCCGAGCCCCCGGCGGCGCCTATCGTTGATCAAGGCGCCGCTACGCGGCCCTCTAGAGGTGGGCCTGCAGGCGACGCCACCGGTGACGGCGAGACTGTAGAGGTGGCGGCCTCCTCATCGTCCTCGCAGCTCCGGAGGCCACCGATGGAGGGGTGAACCTCCGCGTGATGCGGCCGCCTACGTGGTCGAGTTGGAGGCCGAATGGAGCTGCACGAGGAGCGCCGTGCCGCCCACCCGAAGGTCGCCGAGGAGGCCGTGGTGGTCGAGGAGGTCGTGGCGAGCCATGAGGCGTCCAGGACCCAGACGGCGGAAATGGTGCCAGACTCCATCGGCCGGCGCCGCCGCCGCCCGCCACCATGTTGCAGAGGTGGTCGAGATCGCGGACTCGCCGCTTCCCGACACGCGGGCGCTTGCTTCCCTCAAGGACGCGATGGGCAGCGCTTCTCCGATCAACGTCTGAGAGGTCGGTGAGAGCTCGGGAGCCCATCCCTTCTCGGCCCTTGAGAGGGGTGAGCATGGCCTTGGCCTCGGGCGCGCCATGGCCGGAGCCCATGGCCGAGGCATGACGAGGATGAGGAAGTCACGGCCCGTCACCGACTCGAGTGGGGTTTATGGTGGGCGGAGCAGGCGATCAATGAGCTCGTTGTTCCGGCCTCGTCAGTGAGTTGGCCGAGCCCAATCCTTGATTTTGTGTTTTGATTTCCGGGTTGTTTCTGCGATTGACCTTCTTCTCGCCTGTGCTCTCTAGTTGTAGCCGCAGCGGAAGACGCTCATCGAGGAGCTCCGGCCGAGAAGGCCCATGGAGATGTGGCTGCCGCCGCTGACCGCGGCCGTAGGGAGCGGTGGCGAGGCGGGGTGAGGACTGCTCTTGAGGCCGCGGAAAAGTCAGCAGAGGACCGCGTAATAGCCACACAGTCTGCTGCGGATGCCGCCGTGTCAGAGAAAGCAGCCCTCGAGGCCAAGCTCGCCCAGGCGGAAGCCACCACCGGAGTCATGAACCGCTGCCGCAGAATCGCTACTGACAGCTGGAACGCGCCGCCCGCCGCCGAGGCTGTGTCCCAGATGGCCGCCAAAGAGAAGGCGACGCTTGAGAGGAGGGTGGCGGACCTGCAGCAGGACCTGGTGCACGCTGAGGTAGACTTGAAGATGGCGAACAATCAGGTCTGCAACCTCTCCACCAAGCTGCACGAGGCCACCGACGAGGGGACCCGGCTCCGTGAAGAAAATAGCCAGCTGATGGTGCGAGAGATTCAAGGTGAGCATCTTTGCATTCTCAACTCTCTTGATGTTTCCTTCCCTACGTTAGTTGTTGCTGATGCTGCTTCACCCTTTGGCTTAACAGAATTCTGACCTCAGACAAGCTAAGCGGAGAAGGTTCAAGAGGTCATTGCTGCTGAACTCAAGCTCCACGAGATGTCTGGGACAGCCAAGAACTTGGCGGACTAGCTTTCGAGTAACGTTCTCTTCATCCTGGCCCCTTGCTCCTTCTTGATTGTGCTTCTCATGGCTCAACTCGACTCGTTCTCGCTCAAAGCCAAGAGGCGGAGGATTCTCGGAAGGCCCAGCCTGGCGGAGGCGCTGTCAAGACATCTTGGATGCCAAGCTTCAGGGCGTCCATGTTGGCCAGCGATCTTGGCGGAGGCGCCTCCACCCGTGCAAATGCCTCCCGGTGCTCGGCGGTCGGCTCAATCTTCTGCAGGGCTTCGTCAAGGAGAGTTGTCGACCTCTCGACATCAAGTGGTGCCACCGGGTCCTCTCCATGTTCGATTTCATTACCGGTGGACTGGTTTCGGGCTTGAGTGGTGGTTGGGCCCCGGCTACTCGAGCGAGGCTTGGACAAGATCGAAGAGGATTGCGCCTTGCCCGCCATAGCCGATGGCGACACCGATGAAGGACTGGAGGCGGTTCAAAGACACACCGGAAAGGCGGCTCAGGCCTTCCGCATTAGATGTATCAAGTTGTATAGCAATTTAAACAAAACTTGTATGCGTGAAACTGGTGAACAACTTTTTATTTTGTTTTGAAACGTCACTAACTGAAGCATTCCCAGTACTGACGGCATGTGAGCGAAACGTGGCGATTGCACTTTAGACCTCGGTCGATCGAACTTTTCTCTAGAGCAGCGGGCGTAAAATTAAAACTCGACACGGCCTAGTGGCCTGCCATCGTTGCCCAGTGCTTGAAACGTTCGAGAAAAAGACTCACATGCTTTTGTAAAGCGTTTTGAGTCGAGCCCAAGCGGTTACCCATGTTCGCCTGAAAGTAGTGGGATGTCAGCAGCAGGTCAGTGGCTACATGGCCTTCGCCTTTTACGCCCGTAGCATGGCAGGCGTAAGTGCTAAAGACTTGGACAAGCAACAACATCGAAGCAGCTCACGGATGGCAACATCCTCCTCGCGATAGATATAGGGTGTTCCGCCAAAAGAACATATCGCTCGTGCGATTGGTCGCGACAAAGTTATCGGAGAGTTTTTGTTTTGAAAGCAGGAAAAGCGAAGGGGCATCGTGCGGGTAGCCCCAGTGGTAGGATGTTTTTGCATGGGCGCAGGACACTTGCCACTCGGCCTTTAGATAAGCGTTGAAACATATAAAGATGCCAACCACCCGAGGGTATATCGAGAAGCTTATGAAGCGAGGGCAACAAAGACATATGGCATTATTCATTGATCATAAGCTAAAACAAGGAACGTTACTCAAGGGTAAAAACGTCGTAGATGTTCTATGTTCCATGCGTTGGCGATGATCGTGCCGTCGTTGTGCCGGAGCTTGAATGTTCCTGGTCGAAGCACCTGGTCGATGATGTACGGTCCCTCCCATGGAGGTGCAAGCTTGTGCCGGTCCTTGTTGCTCATGACACGTCGGAGTACCAGGTCTCCGACTTGGAACTAGCGCTCGTGGATGTTGCACTCGTGGTAGCGTCGTAGGGCTTGCTGGTACCGGGCTGAATGTAGGAGCGCCACATCGCGAGCTTCGTCGAGTTGGTCAATCGCATCTTCGAGTGCGACTTGATTCCCTTCTTCAGTGTATGCCCGGACTCTTGGGCTGCCGTAGTCGATATCCGTCGGGAGAACCGCTTCCGACCCGTGCACCATGAAGAATGGTGTTGCACCGGTGGACCGACTCGGTGTGGTGCGCAGGCTCCACAGGACGGATGGCAACTCGGCGACCCATCTTGCTCGGAACTTCTCAAGTCGTCTGAAGATTTGAGGCTTTAATCCTTGTAGGATCATGCCATTGGCCCTCAGGTGTGCAACAGTAGTCCAGTCCATGCGGATGTTGTTGTCGTCACAGAACTTGAGGAACTTCTTTCCCATGAACTGTGTGCCGTTGTCGGTGATGATCGAATTCGGGATCCCGAAGTGGTAAATAATGTCGGTAAAGAACGCCACGGCCTCTTCGGAGCGGATCTTGACCACGGGTCGAGCCTCGATCCACTTTGAAAACTTATTGATGGCCATGAGCAGATGCGTGAAGCCCCCGGGTGCTTGCTTGAATGGTCCGACTATGTCTAGCCCCCACACGGCGAATAGCCAAGTAATGGGGATATTCTGAAGCGCTTGCGTGGGGAGATGAGTTTGCCGAGCGTAGAACTGACAGCCCGCACAACGATGCACGATGTCCTTGGCGTCTGCGAGTGCTGTGGGCCAATAGAAACCTTGTCGGAACGCTTTTCCGACTAAGGTTCTCGCGGCGGCGTGGTGTACGCATGTGCCGGCATGGATTTCCTGAAGCAAGTCTCGGCCTTGGTCTCTCTGAATGCAGCGCATGAGTATATCTGCTGCGCCCCGCTTGTGGAGCTCGCCGTCGATAAGGACATAACATTTGGCTCGCCGCGAGATGCGACATGCTTCCATCTGGTCGGAGGGCAATCTTCCCTCGACTAACCATTCGAGGATCGGAAAACGCCAGTTAGGATCTTCTATGTTCGGCTCTTGGTCAATCTCCATGACTTCCGGCTCCTCCGACTCTGGTTGTTGCTCCCCATCTACTCGGACGGACGGTGCGTGCTGATCGCTAGTGAACACACCGTGCGGTACGGGCTTGCGGCTTGATGCTACCTTGGCGAGGATGTCTACAGCTTTGTTATTATCGCGCAGCACATGATGAAGCTCGAGCCCATGGAACTTGTCTTCCAGCTGATGCACAGTTTGACAATAGGCTGCCATCTTGGGGTCAACACAATTCTTCTCCTTCATCACTTGATCTACGACAAGCTCAGAGTCCCTGCGGATCTCGAGGCGGCAGATTCCGAGTTCGACCGCGATCCGAAGGCCGTTGACGAGCACTTCGTACTCGGCCACGTTTTTGGAGGCAGGAAAATGCAGTCGGACCTTGTACTCCATACGCACGCCCAGAGGCGAGATGAAGACAAGGCCTGCCCCCACTCCCTCCTTCATGATCGAGCCATCGAAGTACATTGTCCATGTCTCGTGCTCGATTGGTGCCGGCGGAGTCTGAATCTCCGTCCATTCAGCGACGAACTCCACCAATACCTGTGACTTAATGGTACTGCGTGGTGCATAAGTCACGTTCTGTCCCATCAGCTCGAGGGCCCACTTAGCTATCCTTCCTTTGGCCTCAGGATTCTGGATCACCTCCCCGAGAGGGTACTTGGATACCACTGTGATGGGGTGCTGGTCGAAGTAATGCCGGAGCTTGTGTTTGGTGATCAAGACAGCGTACACGAGCTTCTGAATTTGAGAGTAGTGGGTCTTCGAGTCAGAGAGAACCTCGCTTACGAAATAGACGGGCCGCTGCACCTTAAGTGATTTCCCAGGTTCTTCTCGTTCAACAACAAGAGCAGCACTCACGACCTGCGTCGTTGCAGCCACGTACAGGAGCATTTGCTCTTCCGGCATCGGTGCCGTGAGTACGGGTGGACTCTTCAGGAGATTCTTGAGTTTATCGAGCGCTTCCTGAGCCTCGGGCATCCAGGTGAAGTGGTCGGACTTTTGCATCAGGCGGTAGAGTGGTAGGCTTCGCTCTCCGAGTTGAGCGATGAACCGACTGAGAGCAGCGAGAGACATCCTATGACGCGCTGCACGCCCTTCAAGTTCTGGATCGGCCCCATGTTAGTCATGGCTGAGATCTTCTCGGGATTAGCCTCAATGCCGCGTTCGGACATGACAAAGCCAAGGAGCATGCCCCTCGGAACCCCAAAAATGCATTTTTCGGGATTTAGCTTCACCCTGTGCTCTCTCAGCTTCACGAACACTTTCGTAAGATCGGGGATCAGATCGCCCGTCTTCTTTGACTTGACCAAGATGTCATCGACATATGCCTCGATTATTCGTGCTATGAGATCGCCGAAAACGCATCGCATGCATCTTTGAAACGTAGCACCTTCTTGAGCTCGAACAACATCGAGTTGTAACAATAAGCGCCGAAGGGAGTGATGAAGGATGTTGCAAGTTGGTCCGCTATGCACATCGTGATCTGGTGGTACCTGGAGTACGCATCGAGAAAACAGAGGGTTTCGCACCCTGCCGTTGAATCGACTACCTGATCTATGCGAGGCAAAGGAAACAGATCCTTGGGACATGCCTTGTTAAGGCTTGTGTAGTCAACACACGTCCTCCATTTCTTATTCTTCTTCTTTACAAGTACATGGTTAGCTAGCCACTCGGGGTGAAACACTTCTTGGATGAACCCTGCACTAAGGAGCTTCTTGATCTCCTCGCCTATGGCTTGGCACTTGTCGTCGTTGAAGTGGCGCAGGCACTACTTGACCGATTTCGATCCCGGCTTGATGCTCAGTTTGTGCTCGGCAACCTCTCTCGGGATCCCCTTCATGTCGGAGGGTTTCCATGCGAACACGTCGAGGTTGGCTTTGAGGAAGTCGACGAGCGCGCTTTCCTATTTAGGATCGAGCGTCGTCCCGATACAGAGCGTGCGGCCATCATCGGTGATAGTCACATCCTTGACATCCTTGGCTGGCTCGAAAGAGCAGGCCGCTCACTTGGATGACTCGGGGATATCTTGGTCCTCGGAGGGAGTCTCAGCGTGGAGCTTCTCGGACCGGATGAGTGTTTCAGCGAATTGAAAACACTCGGTGTCACATTCGTATGCGTACTGAAATGTAGTCCCCTCTGTGATGACCCCCTTCGGACCGGGGATCTTCAACTTGAGATACGTGTAGTTAGGCATGGCCATAAACTTCGCGTAGGCCGGCCTCTCGAGGATGGCGTGGTACGTCCCCGAGAACCCCACCACTTCGAAGGTGAGGGTTTCCATGCGGAAGTTCCGCGACGTCCCGAACGTGACAGGCAGATCGATCTACCCTAACCCGAGTGCATCTTTCCCGGGGATGACCCCGTGGAAAGGAGTCGGCGATGGGCGCAGTCGGGACCACGAGATGCCCATCTTGTCGGCGTCATGTCGTAATGTGGATGTTGAGCCGCCCTCCATCCATCCAGCACCTTGTGGACCCGCTTGGTCCTGATCAGTGGAGCTACCACGAGGGGGTAGGACCCTAGCTGCGGTACGTGGTCGGGGTGGTCCGTTCGGTCGAAGGTGATCGGAGTTTTCGACCACTTGAGGTACGACGGTGTCGCAGGCTCGGTGTTGTAGACTTCGCGCTAGATCAGCTTCTCCTTGCGCCTCGACGGTCATGCTGGTGCCCCGCCAAAGATCATGTGGACCACGCCATCTTCTCGGGGGAAGACCACCTCCTCCTCGTCCTCATCGTTCTCGGGGGGTGGTGCTGCCTTCTTCGGAGGCTCCGCCGTATTGGGCTTGAGCGTGCCGTTGACGTAGTTCTTCATCAGACGACAGTCTTTGAGTCCATGCTTGACGGGCATCTCGTGATGGTTGCATGGTGCCTCCAAGAGCCTATCGGAATGATATCTTGGGGGACCACCCTGATTGTTCTTGGGACGTGTCGCCTTGCGCTCGACCGCTGCAATGATGTTGTCGTCGCGTCCACGCTTGTCGCCCTTCTTCTTCTTCTTGGACCGCGAGGAGGGCCCCTCACCAACATCCATGACTTGCTTCCCCTTGCTCGGTGGGGGAACCAATGTTGCTGCTACCGCCTCCTCCCCATCGGCGTGGTTGGTCTCGATGTCCAGAAACTCCCGAGTAGTCCTCGGGGTCCTCCGTCCTAGCCGGTGGATGAGGGTGGTGCAGGTGGTGCCGTTATGGAACACCGAGATGGCGTCGTTGTCTGTCGCGGTGGGAAGCTCGGTGCAGCGCCTAGAGAAATGCTTGATGTAGTCGCGCAGGCTCTCCCTTGGTTGCTTGTGCTTGCGCAGTCCCACCGCCAGGCGTCGGGCGTGCGCGTTCGGAAGTTGCCGATGAACATCTCCCGCAAGTCCTTCCAGCTGTTGATCCTGCCACGTGGCAGGTGCTCGAGCCAGGTCCGCGCAGAGTTGACGAGGTGGAGCGGTAGGTTCTTGATGATGAATAGATCGTCCATCGCCCCGCCCACCCGACACGCGAGCCTGTAGTCCTCCAACCACACGCTCGGGTTGGTCTCTCCATCATATCTCGGTATAGCTGTCGGAGCCCGGAAACGTGAGGGGAACTTTGCATCTTGCCCCTTCCGTCCAAAAGCGCGCGAGCCCTTTGGATCGGGCGACTAGTTTCGGTCACGATCTTCATCACTGTCGTAGCATCCGCCACGCCTCTGGCTATGACGTCGGCATGAGCGGTGCTCGTCACGCTTGTCGCGGTCGTCGCCGTTGCTGCCATAGCCGTAGTCATAGTTGTCGTCGCCTGCAGCTGGGCGATGAGCCTCGAGCGTGTTGCGAGCATCATGGTTGGCCCCCAGTCGTGACTTGACTGACAGTTCGCCAGTGCCTTGGTGCCTTGACGGGGATCGATCTTGGCGTCGTACGGACGGTGCACCTCGCGCCTCACACACGCGTGATGCTGAGCTCTCAGCCTGCTGTGCGGCCACCGTCTCGAGGAGCATTTTGAGATGCTGACGAACCCTCTTCTCCTCAGGCGTTGCCGGCTCGAGGCAGCCATGCAAGAGCATGGCCCGCCACGAGGTTACGGCGTCTTTGCTGAGCGCGGCGTGCCGTCATCGTCGACGAGGGCATCCTCGTTGATGCGGTTTACGTCCGCGCCGTCGCAGCGAGCTGCGGGCTGGCTACTCTGCTTCTTGCTCACAATGTTGTTCCCACCGCTGGTCATGCAGGGGGTCTCGTGGCTCGTTCTCCTCGCCGAGCGCTCGGTGAAGGTTCACCCCGAGCCGGGCGCCTGGCCTCGGCGATCTCGTCAAGGCACGCCGTGGCGTCCCGTTCGATGACGAGGGTTCTCATCGCCGTCTATCAAGCTGGTTGCAGTGCGGGCCTCCAGGACGTTGCACTCTCGTGTGAAGTCTGGGAGGGGCATCGGCGGCCCCCGCCGTGGGGCCGCGGAGCTTGGGGTGACGTACGATGTCCTCAGCTCGTTCATGTAGGCCGTCACCGGGTCTTCCGGGAGGCTGGCTACTCGAAGTGCAGTGGTGCCGTCTATGAACTCCCCCCTGGTCAGTGGCTCGGACCCACTAGCCGGGAAGGCGAGGTGGGCGGTGAGCGAGCTGGCGCTCCCGGTTAGGCTCCCGGCATGGCCACGATCGACTCGTCCGTGAAGCCATGTATGAAAGCTGCTCGCGCCACCGCCGCCGTCGTGGCGATGGGACGCGTGGGTCAGGAGAAAGTCCTCCCGACGACGGACTCCACCAGCCCGGTGTAGACGAAGCTGAGGGAGCCGAAATGCACAGTCGTGCCGGGAGTCAGCGAGACTCCGCAGCGCTCCATCTGGATTGCTGGTGTAGTTCGGCGAGACACACGATGTGCCCCCCTACGCGCGCCAATGCCGTGGTTCTCAATCACTGGCAGTAGATTTGTATCGAATCGTGTATCGGATCCGGATGGTTGACACGGGAGACACAAGGGTTTTATACTGGTTCGGGCCTCCGGAGAGTAATACCCTACGTCCAGTTCCGAGTACTTGTGTTCCTATGCCGAGAATGTCTGTAGTAGGGGTTACAAACTTTGTGATCGTCAGCCCCTTCGTCGGTTGCACTCCTCCCCCTTTTATAGTCACAAGAGCGAGGGGCAAAGAGGGAAAACGAAAATAAGCTACAGTGCTATGGCGTTGTGATGTCTTTTCCGTCATTGATGTCCGTTAGGTGGCGTGGGAGGGTGCTGAGCTGTGGTGTCATCGGAGGCCACCGCGTGTGATGTCATCACTGTTGATTCCGGGCACTTGGCACCTCCTCTGAGTAGTTCACATGGTGACTCAGCCTTCTTGAGTGCGTCTTAGGCCTGCCACGTTATGGCCGAAGTGCTGGTAGACGGTAATCAAGTGCGCGCTCTGACGGGGTGGCGTGCAGCTGGCGTTGGATGTGACGGTGCGTCGGAGGTCGTGGGGGTGCATTGTGCGCCATTACGGCTCTTGTCAGACCGGGCCATCCTCCCGTTGTGCCAGCTGCGGTCTTTGCATGGCGTGGAAACCGACGTCACACGTGTCATTGCGAAGAAGCTTGGGGGCTGGGGCGGCACCACGTTTGTGTGGGGCCCTGGACCCACGCTCCGGCTCCCCCACGTGGACCTCGTCTTAGTCGGAGACGGAGGTTACTCGTGCGAGCGGGTAGTCGGAGGCGAGGTGGAGCGTACTCGGAGACGAAGCGTTCTCGGGCGAGGTGGAGAGTACTCGGGCGAGGTGGAATATACTCAGAAGTGGGGAAGTCTTGTCAGTGAGGGTCTTGACGAAGATCTGCATCCGTCCCCGTCCTGGATCTTAGCCTTCACATTGTCAATGGTGTCAGAGATCTCCATCTTCAAGTTGATCATCTTGTTGGTTAGGGGGCCCTAATCCAGGCCCTCGTCACCGCCCTATTGTAAAGGGGTCACCATTTTGGAAAGTTGAATGTGTAATGTTCCAACGAAATTTGTCTAATTAATATACGTGATTGCAAACGAGTTAATTGTGTGTTCTTCGTTTAGTAACCCTATCTTTGTTTTGGGAGTTTTTCGTACCCAATAGAGGCACCCACCGTGTTCTTCGCCACCAAGGAACCCATGATGGCACCCTCAAAGAAAAAACCTGTCGACCAAGAAGAGCCCGGAGTGGCCGCTAAGGAAAAATGAATCATAGTCGCTCCGGAGCCCAGGCCGGAGGACAAGGACCTCGCAAGAACTCGCAGCGAAAAAAGAAAGGTGGCGGGAAAGGCCACGCAAGACTCTGACCCAGAAACCAGCCTCACAAACGACAAAGAGGAAAAGAACTTTGGAAAGGATGGCCGAGGAAAAGAGGGCCGCTCAAGCCCAGCACCAACCCGCGCCACCTAAACCTATCAACCACACTTGGCCTCAACAATCCTTCTGTTGACGGTGGAAATTCACCATTTCCAACCCTCAATATTCTCACATAAATGGAGGCATATGCATTATTTACTAGCATTTAGGTTTGAATAATGTAGTTCCACTTGTCCTTGGAGATTATTTGTATGTAGGTGATTTACCCTTAAAAGAGATGGAAACTCCACTTCTATGAGGAAACCATGTCAACTCGGTGAGGAGGTGGGCGCCACCAAGGAAACATGGCAATCACGTCATCGATCCGGGGAGGCACTCACCACGAATCGAGAGGGCGCCACATGGACTTCACATGGATCAAAGGGCCCACCTTGGATACCAAATGAAGCCATGCACCGGGATGGATCGGAGGCCTGAGGCGGCCACTCAGAGGAAGCACGGGCCGGGGGCCACCCTAGGGGCCCGATCCTAGGATCGGCAACCGCCTAGGGCCCCGATCCTCCCTCCACGTGTTGGCTCCTCATTGGTCCATTGCTTCACTCTCGGGTGTTTAGGGGCCATTTGGGCGTCCGAGCAAGCCTTGTCCTCCTCTATAAATAGGAGGAGGGCTCCCATTTCTCACACACCACTCTCTCATTCTCCTCTCACTTTTAGTTTCCAAGGCTAGGGGTAGGCTAGAGTAGCTCTTCTTCAGGTTCCAAGTCCTCTTGGAAGTTTGGCCTTAGTTGATCTTGTTAGATGGCATGAGAGTGTTGCATGGGGTGCATGTTCAAGCTACGGTACTCGGTCTAGTTGACCCGGTCTTACGGTGGCTCTCACCACAGGTCACAATAGCCGGGCGGGTGAAGTCTAGCAGCAATGTAGGCATGGTGCCTAGGTTGTCTGGCTACGATAGTTATGAGCATACCCCCCCTAATGAGAGGTCGGTCCTCAGGTGGTGACAACCACTGTTGGATCCTAGGGCAACCTCCGCGTTGGGAATTTTCTGTAGGAGTCTAAAGTCTAGTTTGAGTCTTTGGTCGTCATGGGCTAGCTCCCGTTTGTACACAGGTCTTGAACCATGTCTCCCTCATGCAATACTCATGCCCATCTCTTGTATCTTCTAGCTTTGTATGTGCATGACATATCAACACTTTGCATATGTTTATAATCATGATAGGAATAAAACAGTTCTCAATGCAGGCTAACTTGGATTGTCTTCTTTGTCTATTGATGATGAAGACAGGTAGTGCATGACTGGTTTCAACTTCTGGAATTTTCTTGAAGATCTGAGTCACTCGTAAGGAAGGCACGAACTCATTTCGGCTCTCCTCTGCGTGAATGTTCAAAAGTCGATCCAGCTTCCTTTCTGCCATCCGCATCAACTTCCATGGCCATTGTCCGGAAGACTCTCTCATGATACTCGCTCCCTCTGGCGATCGGTCTTGAAAGGTCCTGAGATCAACACCGGGAATGGAAACTTCGAGATCAAGACTGGCTTAATCACGATGGTACATGCTAGCCCATTCTGTGGCAAGCCTAATGAAGACGCGAGCACCCACTGCGGCGGTTCTTGGGCGTGCGGTACCTTCACTATCACAGTGGAGGAAGATGCTGTATTAGTCTCGACTATTTGCCTTCTCACTCACAGGAAAGGCGGCGGTGGTTCTCTGAACCGTGCAGAAATTAACACTTGGGCAAAGTGCTCCACAGCATTCCTCGCGAAGTTCTTTCCGTTGGGCAAAACCAATGTCCTTCGGGGGCGAATTTCAAGTTTCCAGCAAGCAGCAAGTGAGACTATCCCAAAAGCTTGGGAGAGGCTCCAGGAGTACATCCTGGCTTGTCCTCATCATGGGATGGACAACTGGCTTATTCTTCAAAGTTTCTATAATGGGCTAACTCCGACAGCCCGAGGCCATATTGATGCTTTGCGAGGAGCCTTCTTCTCTCTTACTATTACTGAAGCTACTACACTGATTGAGAAGATGGTTACCAACCAAGGGTGGAGTGATGATCGACTCCAGCCACGTCAAAGGGGTACACATACCGTCAAGGATGCGGATATGCTGCATGCCAAGATGGACCTAATGATGAAGAGAATGGATGATCTAACCAATGAGAAGACCGCCATGGCCACCACTACTCAAGCTATGGATGCTCGCATGACTTGCGAAGTCTATGGTAATACTGGGTATTCAGGGAATTACTGCCTTGCTGCTCAGGAGGATGTGATGTACATGAATGGCAACAACAACGGTTATCGTCCACAAGGAGGTCAAACGTGGAATCAATCACACCCTTATTATCAAGGAGGTAATCAAGGTAATTCTTTCAACCCAAACCAACCTTCCTTGAAAGATCTAGTCTTTGGGCAAGCTAAGATTAATGAAGGCTTTAATAAGAAAATAGCTGCCTATGATAAGGCTTTTGAGAGTCTTAATGTTAAAATTGATAGCCTTTCATCTGCTCTTAAAGACCAGTTGAGCTTTAATAAGATGATAGAAACCCAGTTGGCTCAATTAGTCACTGTGGTTCCACCAGTTGAAAATGCAAAAGCGGTAGTCACGAGAGGGGGTAAGACCACTCGCGATCCGACCTATCCTAACCATGCAGGAACGAGGAAAAGCGCAAGAGGGGATGAAGAGCCCAATGGAGAACCACTCGGCATGAGGGAGCCCTCACAAGCGAGAGCACCTGAAGATAGGGTAGATAAACCTGAGTTTATTGAAACAAATATACTGCCATTCCCTCAGCGAAATAGGAAGACAACAGTGGATGAACAATTCACTCATTTCATGGACATGATTCAAAAAGTTTATATCAATGTTCCACTCCTTGAGGTAATGCGTGTACCCACGTACGCACATTACCTCAAGGATATCCTCACCAAGAAGCGAGCTCTACCCATCTCGGAGGTGGTGAAGCTCACAGAAGAGTATAGTGCAGCTATACTCAATCGTCTTCCAGAAAAGAAGAAGGATCCAGGGTGCCCCACGATCACATGCACAATTGGAACACAGAGATTTGACCATGCCCTCTGTGATCTTGGCGCCAGTGTTAGCGTCATGCCAAAGGTAGTCTTTGACCAACTCAACTATACGGAATTATCCCCAACTACCTTGCAGCTGCAGCTAGCCGATTCATCAGTCCGGTATCTAGCGGGGATAGCCGAGGACATCCCGGTGAAGGTCCGAGGCTGCTTCATTCCAGTGGACTTTGTAGTACTTGACATGGACATTGGCAATGAAGTACCACTCATTCTGGGACGTCCATTCCTGAGCACGACTGATGCACAGATTGATGTTGGCGCTGGAATAATCCGTCTCCACATCAATGGTAAGGAAGAAAGGTTTGAATTTCGCCCACGTAAGGAACAATGCTCAATGGTTGAAGGCACACCAAGAACGGGCACTCCTGCCCAAAGAATTGAATCTACGCAACCACAAGTGGACAACCTCGTTGCCTTTATGAAGAATTTCTGGAAGCAAGAGCAAGAGCAAATGAGTCCGGGGCGAAACTATATTAAAATCAAGTCCCGTCAAGGCACCACTCCCACACCTCGTAAACCACTGACGACCAAGAAGGTGTGGAAAAGAGTGGACAGGGAGCCGACTGCCTCGTCTCCAAGAGCGCCTGACCCTACACTAAGGTAAGTAATGTGGGAGATAGTCTGGCTCTGGAAGACTTTAAACAAAAGAGCCCTTCGCCGACAGGTAAGATAGGTAAGTCATCTTATTCAATAAAAATTCTGACCTCTAAAAAGAATCAAGATACCCTTGCTCCATTCTGTTTGCACTCTGTCGAAATACGAGCTCATAGGTGAACTCCATCCGGACAACTCCCTTGAGTCTAAACTGCAAGACACGATGAGCGTGGAGGAGCAGAGGGCTTACTACGCGTGGATGGGATATCCCCCTCCACAGCAGTGAGCCTGAAGCTAGCTTGGGGGAGGACCCCCATTCTGAGGTAACTTGTATCTTCTATTGTTTTCAGAACCCCATATGCTAAAACACATAAAAATCTGAAAAGTTAAAAAGACCAAAAATATTTATTTGCTTTCTTAAATTAGTTTGTTTTCATATGCGCGGTAAGAGTGTTCTTATTCTCCATGGTTGAAATGATGAATAGTTGCTCTGTTTATTCCTCTTGTATGCCTTGTTTACAGCTTAGTATCCTATTTAAGTTTTGAGTTTGTTGGCTAGTATGATCGAACCTGAGCTTGAAATTTGTGGGTAGCAAAAGCATGATCTTTGCCTAAGTTGTTGTGAGGTATGATATGGTATAATAGAGTTGCTATGAGCTAGTACTAAGTGATGTTTGATATCCGGAGTTTTCTTTTGAAAATGTTAAAATGATAAGTTCCTCAATGATAAGAAATTCCTATCAAGGCCATATGTAGATCTTAACCCATTAACCTCCACATATGCTACCTGATTTCTTCATTGAGTCTTGTCGAACTGTTGTGACCGTCGATGAGTAAACTTGTCATTACTCCCATGATCAAGATCACGTACACACCACCATATCTAAACTTCTACACTGAAGTTAGCAACCATCATTTCATCCATTCCCCATCCATTCCACAAAATAAAGCTCCGCGCATTGTTCCATGATTACTCTCCCTCCAAAAATATTCAGCAAGGACTATGGTCTATGTAAAAAAACACATGCTCAAGGGCATGCATAAAAGAAAGAAAAAGGAAAGATAGAATAAAGAGACATAGCCCAAGTCTCAAAAATTTCGAAAAGGAGGAGAGCAAAATCATGCAAAAAGGAGTTCATTATCCATCCACCATACATACACATTTGCACATCTTGATCAGGTTGTATGACTTGTTCTCCCAAGGATCCGATTTTCGACTCGACAATACATGAGAAACAGGTATGCCACATGTTTTTCCTACCTACAGCTCCACATATCAGCTTATTAGGAGTAGGTGGTGAAAGAAGGCAAAACAGTGCCTTGGTGAGGAATCATACACATTGAGCGATCCGAGAGTATCATTTGAGGAACTTTGATTTCTTTTGAAAACACCGCAAAACCTCGGATTGATAAGATCAAGGTACATGTGATTGGTAATCTTTATAAAACCATTCTATCTTTCAACCGCCCAAGGCAGGTGAAGCTACACGCCCCATATCAATCAAGTGTAAGGTAAGATCAATGCCAACTTCTTCAATCCTTGATAGAGTACCTAGTTGTATCTTGTTATACATTAGGAATACAACATTGTAGCAACTCCTGATCAACCAACCTAAGTCCTTAATCTCTTGCTCGGGACGAGCAAGAGGCTAACAGTGGAGTTGTTGGCCGTTAGTGCCAACTTTAGCCGTCAATATACTCATAAATAAAGGAGCATAAGGCATTTCTTACACGTATTTAGTTAAGAATAATGTAGTTCCACTTGTCCTTGGAGATTATTTGATTGCGGGAAAATAAGCAAGAAAAGAGTGGCAAACTCACCTTCTATGATCCATGCCACATCACCTCATCCTAGGAGGGCTGCCAACAAGGATGTCATGCATGCAGAAGCTGCCAACAAAGGATCCATGCATGCATGCCATGCAAGCAATCCAAGTGAAGCACACTCCGACGAATCAGAGCGTGACACATGGACATCACATGGATCCATGGACCCACCACCACATCAAAAGCGACCTTAGGACCCACAGGACAGTCACCTGAAGAAAGCACAGGCCAGGGGGGCCACCAGGGGGTCGGCTAACCCCACAGGTCGGCCAAAACGACCTTGGCTCGGCTCCTCCTGGCCCTCCACATGGTGCTTCCCTATTGGTCCTAGAGGCCATTCCCGGGGTGTTTGCATCCACTCCTCGCTGGTGCCTTGGCCTATAAATAGAGGGGGAGGGGGCTCATTTTTAGACATCCACACTTGCAACACCTCTCCCACAAGGCTAGGAGGTAGGCTAGAGTAGTTCTACTTCAGGTTCCAAGTCTACTTTGGATCTAGGTATGAGTTCTTTTGTATCTTATTTCATTTGTATGACTTTGATCTATTTCAGTTATTCAGCTATTTCATATAAAGTCGTGTTAGTATACATGGGTGATTTGTTCATGTGTTTTTCACCTGTTCATCATTTAGAGGCTCCTGTTCTTGATGAACAAGGCCTTTCGATCCACTTGACGGGTGACTTTCATATGTTTCCGGTGTTTGTTCATAAGTTAGAGGCTCATGTTCTTCGCGAACACAACCCTTTGATCCAGTTGAATATACATAGGAAAATACGAATCCGTTTGTGTACCTAACCTGGTTTGATCTAGTTAGATGACATGACTGCGTTGTATGAAGTCGGTGCTTAAGCTACAGTACTCGGTGTAATTGGCTGGTTTATCTGGTGGCTTGACCTGGGTCACAATAGCCCGGGCCAGTCAAGTCCGTCTAACAATGTAAGCATGGTGCTTGGGTTGCGTAGCTACCTTACTTATGAGCTTATCCCACGGTTTGTCTTGGGGTAGGCCGCGGTAGTGACAACCATTGGTCCCTCTGAAATCCCCCATGTTCGGATAAGCTGTAGGAGTCTAAAATCTAACAACCGGAGTTGTGCAGAAGCAACACAGGAGGTTAGCTCCCCTTGGTACCTGGGTGCTTAAGTCAATTTTCTTCAATACTAGTGTATCTAACTCGTTCTTACCAGCTTTATGTGTATAGTACATAAGAACCTAGAACTAACTCGTATGTTGCCTCCTATGCCTAGGACCCCTTAGAGAGAGAGAGAGTGAGTGTGTGTGATCACACTACCCCATTATCATATCTTACCCCTTCACTTGAGTGTTTGATTTATTTCTGTCTATGATCTATACTCATTGCAATAGTGTTGAGCTTGTTAATCTGCCAAAGCCTTCCTTGGATTCGATACCCTTTGGAATACTCCTTTCGGGAAATGCTACAATGGTACTTCTGTGCGCTTGAGGACTCCTGTAACGTTAAGAATTACCAACCAGCATTTCTGACACTATTACCAGGATGGGTTCCAAACCTGTTCGTTGGTAGTTGCGTTAAGAAATGTCAACAGTGCTCACATAGGTTCCAGAGCTTTGGCTCAAAAAGCACTAAGGTAGGGGTTTTATTGGCCGTCCATTATCGATGACGCTCACCACTTGGTAAAACATGCGAGCTTGCGGAAAAATTCCAGCAATCAGAGAAGTCCTTCGATGCCCACGCAGCTGATACCACCTTCCTGGCCATTGCAAAGATGGGGAATGGACTTAGTTGGACCACTCCCGGCAGCGCAAGGAAATTGCAGATTTGTGATTGTCGCCATATACTACTTCACCAAATGGGTCGAGACTAAGCCACTGGCAAGCATCACGTCTCGCAACATACAAAACTTCTTTTGGCAAAGTATAATTTGCAGGTTCGGGGTTCCTAGGGAACTAACTGTGGACAATGGAAAGCAATTTGATTCTAGTGACTTCAGGGAATTTTGCCTCACTATGGGAACAAAGTTAAAGTTCGCCTCCGTGTACCATCCACAGTCAAACGGGGTAGTGGAAAGAGCAAATGGCCAAATATTTTCTAGCATAAAGAAATGTTTGTTCAACCAGAGAAAAGGAAAATGGGTAGAGGAGTTGCCGAAGGTAACCTGGTATCATAACACTAGCGTCTCAAGGACCATAGGTTTCTCACCTTTCAAATTGTTATTTGGCTCCGAAGCCATGACACCAAAAGAAATCAAGAACCAAAGTTTGCGAGTCCTAAAAGCGCAAGACGTGGGCTTCGAGGAAGCAGAGAAAGATTTGATTGAGGTAGATGTACTTCAAGCTGCTAAGAACTTAGAAAAATATCAGCAAGAAACCAAAAAATGGAGGGACAAGAAAGTTGTGAGAAAAGAAATACAGGTGGGAGACTTAGTCATCAAGAAGAAGAAAAGTTTTGACAATCCGAGAAAGCTGCAAGAGCCCTGGGAAGGCCCGTTAATAGTAACAAAAAGCCTTAGACCATGATCTTTCTATTTGGCAGATTAGTTGGGCAACATGTTGCCACACACTTGGAATGCAGACAGCCTACTCAAGTACTACCCTTAGAAGTAGGCAGTGTAAAACTCTGGCTTCGTAAACTTATAAATGGAGCCGGAGCTTAGGTATCTTATGCTTTCTTACATTTTTAGCACTTTACATTTCCAAAGATCGTACTCTTTTCCTTGCTAAAGGGGACTCCAAATCAGGAGGCAAGGTTTTTAACGAGGCGGATCCATGTACTCAATTTCAGTTTCAATGAAATTACTTTCCCCTTAAAATTCCAGTTATTTATTTACTGCAAGGGGGTTTCTGCCCAATGAGCAACGAAAAGCAACAAGCTTATACACATTGTCTCGAAAAATCTTAGCACTCATGCCTAAGTACCAAAAATCCCACACAGCAACAGACTAAGTTGCGGGATTAGTCGTTTATTAATTCTAAAGATTCATGCAAGTTCAAATCAACTTTTCGGTCGAAAAGCAACAAGATTGCTAATATTCGACCATCAAAAGAGAAGTCTACAAAGCTCGAAACAAGCTTCGCTAAGACTTCGGGGTTTCTAAAAGAGAAAGAAACAATCCCAAAAAGACGTCATGATATCGATAAAAAAATCTTAAGCTTCGAGAAAAAAGCAAAAAGGGGGGTGACGTTTTCTTCAAGACCGATTTTTTGCTCTTTTTCTCGAAACTGAACAGCATAGCACCAAAAGAGGGCGAAGTTTTCTTCAAACCCCGGGCTACCGTGGATCACCATCATGATAAAAACAGAAGGGATAGCAAATTTAAGAGCATGAGAAAAGGCTACGAAGCCAAGATATATTACAATGCACACACCAACTTAGTGTTTCCTCACCAAATCCACCCGCCGCGCAGGGCGTCCTAAAAGGCAGCAGTTCACCTAAAAATAAAGGAAATATTCAAGCTTCGCCATCTTTGTCTTCGCCATCCTTCTGAGCACCGGAGCTTGCCTCACCAGAGGCTGCCTTGGGGGAGTCATCATGCTCGCTCTCATCTTCAGATGAGCCCGATCCCAGCGCCTCCTTTTCCTTAGCCTACAAAACAACAAAGCAAGTGATCTTAAAAAAGTAAGCAAACTCGTGAAACCGCCAAAAAAATCTCTTTTACCTCCGCAAGATAGTGATGCGCCACGGCCTTGGCATGCTCCTGTCCTGACGATTCCCAGAACAAAGTCAAAAAGTTTTTCATAACAATTTGAACGTTCTTTGAAGGAATCTCACATTCGATTTCTTTTGCCTTCGGGAACTTGTAATTTCTAGCACCCAAGTCCAGAAAGTGAGATCATTTACCCTTCTCTAACAGCTCAAGTAGAACTTCAACACACATTGAAGCCGCGTAATCGCTGGCTCCGGTCATCACACTAGGAAGATGGTTGAATTCCTGTTCCATCCACTCGAATATCTCCTTGGCATCCTTATCACCAGGAAAGGGCAGGGGCTCCGCACCAAACTCCCCAAGAGCCAAAGTGTATTTTTCATACAAAACACGGAAACGTTCTTTCAGAACCCCCTCAGCTGCATCTATAAATTTTTTCTGACCTTGAACCTCCTTCTTAAGCTCCTCAATATCAGACTTTTGCGCTTATTTCTCCTTTTTTAGGGAGTCAATGACAGTGGTATCATCCTCCACTATCTTCTTTAGCTCTTCAAGCACTTCATCTCGCTTCTCTGCGTCTTTCGTCAAGTTCTCTGTCGCAGTCTTATAGGTCTTGATGTTATCCTCCAAAATTGCAATCTTCTCCATTTGCAGCTGCCGCATCCTAGTCAGGGAGGCGTTCTCTTCTTTAAGCCTAATAATTTTGCGGCTCAACTCAACGTTTTCAGCTTCGGATGCCAATAACTTTTTCTCTTGAGAGTGATACTTATCAGCCAATTTCCTACTAGAGATCATTGACTTGTAACAAAGCTCAGCTGATAGCCCGGCCAAATGGCTAGCTTTCATATCCTCCAGAGATTTCTCATAAACTGCAAAAGAGGTTCCACCCCCCATCAGCATGAGCAAAAAGTAAGCAAAGATATAAAACAATAAGCAGGAACAAACCTTGAGAATCAAAAGGCGTCGAAGGCCCGACGCTGGTACTGGTCCCTGGCTACTTCACGATCAAAGAAGAAGTCGGGGCTCCAGGGATTTCCCCATCTTCTAGCTCTTGGCCATCAGGAGCACCCCCCTTCCACCTATGGAGCATCCCCTGCGGTCACACCTGCAAGCCGAGCAGAATCCCTTAGCTCCCAGAGCACATGAGACTCGATTACCCCACTCTCTTTATAAAACGGCAAGCGTATAGATAGTAAAGTTTGTAAGTCCCTCATACCAACAGCCTTGTTGTAAGAATAGGTCGAAGGGTCGAAAGTGCTCCTCTCCGCAAGCACCATCTCCAGGGTGTGGCCCTCCACAAAGAGGAGCTCACAGTTCGGCCAAGATCGCATGAACTCGAGCCGCCTTTGTGTCACCCGAAGCTTCGGGATGGTTGCCTAAGCGCAAAGAGTTATCAGCCTTATCCTGAACATTCTCAGCTCTGGGAAGTTTGACACCTTCTTCAACTCTGTCCAAACCGCCGACGTCTCCCGCGTCAGGGGGGTCTGCAACAGTGTCCTTTGGACTGGACACAATAGCCTTTTCCACCTCAGGTTCGGCCACACGATCCTTGTCTCCATCACCTTCGGACCCCGAGTATAGGAACTCCAAGGTATCAGAGGAGCCAAGGATATTCACCATGCGGCACGCATGCCTAGGCTTGGAGCCAGCTTTCTTGCGGCGAAGTCCAGGCTTCGATGTCTTCTCAGTAGCAGGGTTGCCTTCCTGAATTAAAACCTGCTTCTTCTTAGCACGCTCAAGCTGACTCGTCTTCGAAGAAGATGACGGAGCCGCGATCTTCCGCGATTCAGCAACGGCAGCTTCGTCGGCTGGCTCTGGAGAAGTCACAGATCTCTTCTTCTTCTTCGTAGCATCAGCTGGATCCGACGTAGCTTGAGCAGAATCGCGAGTGCGCTTAGACGATGCTTTGGGCTTCGGACGATCGTCCACTTCAATCCCAAGTTCAGAAAAAACACATTTAACATGGCGGCCTCCAGTGGCCAACTTCCGTGAAGCCTGATACTCCGCCTCTGTGTAGGGACCAAGCAGATCCACCACACAACGCTCTACTTCACCCACAAACTCGTGAGCATTTTTTCCCTCAGGCATTTTCAGCCCGAAACGAGGGAAGGAAATTTCCTTTGGAAGCCAATCAACCGAGAGCCACTTGACCTCCCGAGGGTTCCAACCTACAGAGAGGGGCCAAATGTTGGTGGCCACAAATTCCTCTGTGACATCACGGCCAGGAATGAATTGCGAAGCCAAGCAGAAAGTTTTATCGCAGTCTTTGAAGCCTCTGGTCTTCGCAAAGTCAGGACCCGTGACATAACTCAAAGGCGTCATGGTCGAGATGCTGAAAGGGTAGTAAGCGGTCCCATCGGAGCTGCGGGGCATATGGACCTTCACGTAGAACCAGTAAGACAGTCAGTTGTCATCACACAGTTAGTAAGTGCTCCACTCTTTCGATATCTTTCTTTGTGTTCTTCCTCCGTGTTGTGAAGGTTATGCACCCAAAGTGATTCTCGTAGACGGTAGGATCCCCATCCAACCGAATGTTTTGCTTCTGGACATGGAGCTCATAGAACCGAATGAAAGCTTCGGTATCTACCCGCCCGTCGCAAGAACGCACGGCAAAGAAAAACTTGGACAACTACACGAACGCATTTGGTGTCAGCTGGTGCAGCTTAACACTGTAGTGGTCGAGGATCTCAGGAAGGCGTCGAGAACAAGGAAACCTCAAGTCGGTGCTGAAGAAATCACGAAAAACTACAGCTTCGTCAGTCTTGGGCTTCAGAGTTGTTTCCCCTTCTGGGGCACGAGCAACACCTTCGGGAAAAAAAATCTCATTTCCTCATAATACTTGATCAAGTTCTCGGAAACTAGTGAAGCTCCGAGAACAAAGGATGGAGTCTTGAGCTCCTGCTTGGCCATAAGGTCCGACGGTGAAGCTTCCACCGCCGAAAGACCGTCACCAAAAGAAGCCTCGTTAGCCTTCGGCGATGGCTCGTAATCAACTATATCGACGACTGCCTCTTCCGGGGCTTCGACCAGAGCAACAAAAACAGCTATCTCTTCCTCAGTCATTGGCCGCGCAGTCTACTTTGTATGAGCCAGAACTACTAGAAAAGTCTAGGCTCCGCGAAGGAACAAACTCGGAAAGCTGTAACTAAGGCGAAATCCACTAGCAAGCACGAATCCTAAAGCAGCTGAAGCGCGCAAACCAGGGGCTAAAGCTTCGGCAAGAGTAAGAAAGCAGGGGACCCCGACCCCCCTTTATATAGCCTGAGGAGAGAGAAGAAGCGCAACAGTCTCGAAATACGAACGGACGCCTCGGGAAGGAGCAATTTGTGTCGTTTTGAAGGGAAAATCACGCGAAGCCGAGGAAAGGGGAGCCCGCAAACTCCCCATCACCAAAGGTGACGTTTTCTTCATCTTAAGATCGCAAAACGAAATCGAGCAGAAGGTTAATTTTATCATTCAACACTTCTCCTCGTGGGGCTACTGTTGGGGCGGTAGAAAACATCACTTCTGGGCACCGGGGGTTTGCCAGAACAAGAAGACCACTTGGCTTCGGCCTTTCTGCAAAAAAGTAAAAAATAAACTTTGGGTCTCGCAATCTTCTGGGGGGGATCTAACCCACGAAAGGACGTGAGGGTTAGCGAGAGGAGCGCTATTGGCCTTGAGATTTGCAGGCTTGGTCGTTTATTGCTACCGAGGGACGGAGGATTCACTCACTCAAGAAATTTAATCTTGAGAGGCTTCTTCTTTTTTATAGGAAGGCTAAGGAATCTAGGCTTCGACAAATTCGTCGTGTATCAAGAGGCGTAAAGTTAATTCGTTTCAAGCTTTTTCTTGAAAGGAAGAGTTCGAAGCTCCTAGAGTTACCTTTTTTTTGAAACGAATAGCAGGGGAGGCCCCTACTGGAACTTTTCATTTCCAGAAATATAATATTTACAGTTTACAGAGGCCACAGGCCCAAGCAAGTAAAAAAGAAGAAACTTTAAGGGAAATTACATAACCAAGTCTCTAACTCCACCCCTAGGGTCGGTTTAGCCCTGTGAATCAGTAGCTTGAATTCTGCTTTGAAAAGATGCTTCCATCTAGCCAAGGAGACAGGAATGTTGTCAAATATGACTTCGTTACAATGGATCCAGATTGACCAACAACAGATGAGGAATATCTCCCTATAAATCCTTTGACCAAAGTTGCGTCGACCATCGACCACTGTGTCCAGATAGGAGCCCAAATGAGTCTAGGAAACTTGTAAGAATCGCCGGACTGTTGAAGGCACCTTTGAAAGAACAAGTGCTCCAGAGTTTCTTCGTGATTTTGCAAACATAGTACACAACAGTAGCTATCAAGTGCTCTCCTTTTCCTCCTTAGCATATCTCTTGTGTTAAGTCATCCGCAGGCAATGACCAACCGAAGAACTTGTGCTTCCCTTGACAGCAAGATTTCCACAACCACTTAAAAATGGGGTGAGCAGGAAAGGAGCCTTGCAACTGGTGGTAAGCAAGCTTGGGAGTAAATAATGGAGTACCCCAGATGTAAGTCCAGAGATCCTCTTCCGAATGATTAATCTGAAGTTGTTGGATGAGCTCATTAAGTTTAGTCAACTGATCTGCAGCTTCTTCAGATAAAGGAGTGAAAAAATTAGCAAAGGCATCCTGTGAGAGATATTTCTGTAGGGAAATGGTTTGTTTTCTCGCAAATGAGAAAAGGTGGGGTATCTCCATTTTAGCACACCCAAGTCCCATGTGTCATGCCAAAAACAAACAGTGTTTCCTAAACCTGCATGACAAGATGCAATTATGAGGAATGAATTAGAACAGGTCATCACATCACGCCACCAGAAGGAGCCCACTGGCCTTTTAGCATGAGGGGCCACCTGATTTCTGTAGAGACAATTCCAAGTGAGTTTGACCCAAGGGATATCATCATGGTTATAAAATTTATGCAGATGCTTAAGCAAAAGAGCATTGTTCTGAATCCTCAGATTAATGATGCCAAGGCCACCTTGATCTTTAGGGAGGCATGCTTTCTTCCAAGCTACCAGACAGCCTCCTTTTCTATTAATGTCCCCCCTGTCCCATAGACAATGCTTTCTGTATCTATCAATTTGATGCAGGGTGGTGGCAGGGAGTTTCAGGGTTCCCAAATGAAAAGTGGGCAGTGCAGACAAAACTGAATTAACCATGATGAGTCTCCCTGCATAAGAGAGAAGGCTACTCATGCCCATCAACCTTTTCTCAATTCTGTTGAGCAGAGGCAAGAAATCATTCACTGAAGGTCGAGTGCTTCCAAGAGGCAATCCAAGATATGTGAAAGGCATACTGCCCACCTAACATTCCAAAACAGATGCTAGGAAGTCCATTTTCTCAGATTCAACATTTATAGGAATAATGTTGGATTTTGAGAAATTGACTTCGAGGCCAGTAGAAAATGAGAAAGCACCTAGTATATTCTTTAGATTAATGAGTTGTTCCTCTTCAGCGGGCATAATAAGAAGTGTATCATCAGCATATTGCACAATGGGATAGTCCCCTCCAAAGGAGGTACCCAAAGGATGAAGTAAGAGCCCTTCAGTAGCAGCACTATTGACCACTGATTGTAGCAGGTCTGCAGCAAGCACAAACAGCAATGGTGACAATGGATCACCCTGTCTAACCCCTCTTTTGCACTTAAATGGTTTGCCTGGTACTCCATTTAAAAGGACAGAGGATGATGCTGATGAAAGGATGAGCCTAATCCAGTGCAACCACTTATTTGAGAAGCCCTTATGCCTCATCATTTCCAGGATAATATGATGTTCTAGTTTATCAAATGCTTTCTCAAAATCAACCTTAACAATAACAATTTCCTTTTTACTGTGGTGGCAAAGATGAAGAAATTGGAAGGCCCATGCAAGACAATCCTGAATTGTTCTTCCCTTAAGGAATCCATACTGATTTGCATGAATGACAGGGATTACCTTTTGTAATCTATTAGCTAGCAACTTGGTGATGAGTTTCAGAGACAAATTCAACAAAGAAATAGGCTTGAAGTCATTTGCTGTTTGAGGGTTGTCTTTCTTGGGAATAAGAGCAATATAAGACCCATTAATGCAGTCAAGATTTTTATTTATCTTCCCGAATTTTTTTGATTTTTTTGAGAACGGCCTGACTGACGAAGTTGGTAGATGTCTGTCCAACTTTTTGTTGTCAAGCTCCTGTAAAAATTTGAGCAAAAACAGAGCACCGAGCGAAAAGTTATGCCTGTTTTATGAAAGGTACCTCAACCTATGTTTTCCAAAGGCAAAACTCCGCAGGAAATGCAGCAGCAGCTAGGGCTGAGCAAAGCGTCTCAGCAAGCAAAATAGGGGCACAAACCTCCCTGGTATAAGCAATAGGTAATCGCTAGATGATTAATCAAGAGGGGCTGCGATGCAAGGCGAAGCACAAGCGGCTTGCAACCTAATCTAGGGCTGGTGTGGCGAGAGTTCACACAAGGCGGCTAGCGGGGCAAGTCAAGTAATGTGGTGGCTCGACTTGTAATCTGGGTAAAGGTGGATGGGATAGCGGTGGAAACAAACAAACAGCGATGGGCACGTTGAACTACGACAACGAACACAACCTAAACCAGCAACAAGACTCGACCACGGACACAAACTCAACAAAGCAATCTGAAAAAGAAATTGCAAGGCTAAAACAGGTTGTAGGACACCGGAATTTTTTTAGGTTTTCTGTGGACTATGGGACAAAACAAAAAGATCTCTAAAACTAGGGTAAGCCTGACGGTAATACCTGAGTCTCTGATCTCTAAAACATTCCTACAGTTACCTCAGGGGGCGAAGGTCGGGCTTCTGAGAAATCTGCCCGGCCGTGCTTCCGATTTCAGGACCAGGCCTCGAAGCCCAAGAATATCCGGTGGAAACAGCGTCAACAGGAGCATGATGGCGAAGCCCGGGGCTCCTCGAAGATCCAGCCACGGCGACTCAGTCAAAAGCTGTTCCAACACGGAACTGTCTCCAGTTTTCGCGGTGCATCCTCCGCTCCGTTGTCTCCGGCGCCAAATCCGCATCAAGTGTAAAAGCCCGAGTTTACCCCCGAATATTCTCCTGAGATGCTGAAGTTGTAGGGCAAAATCGGCATGTAATTTTGGTTTTTGAGCACTATAAAAGGAGACCCCGCCCTATTGTAAAGGGGTCGCCATTTTGGAAAGTTGAATGTGCAATGTTCCAAGGAAATTCGTCTAATTAATATACGTGATTGCAAACGAGTTAATTGTGTGTTCTTCGTTTAGTAACCATATCTCTGTTTTGGGAGTTTTCCGTACCCAACACCCAACAGGGTAAGTACCTATATATGAAATGCATGAGTCCAAAACCAAAGATTAATGGGTGCTGGCATGTTTACACCCTTATTGTCAGTAGTAGTGTGGATCATGTCCAGATGTCGACTTGGCCCACTGACAAGCATTTTGTTTCTCTGAACTCTGATACTCAATGACATGGTAGCTGATAGGTGATCTATTTCACCATAAAATGTTTAGTAAACAGAAAATTCAGGTAAATTGGGGTACCTTCTTCAAAATGAGATTTGTGTACCATTAATCGAAAAGAGACAACACACAAGATACAAAATGTGGCAAACTGGCAATACACATGACTGAAAGGCATTTGTCCGAAACAACAGATAAAGACATGAAAATAATGCGAATGTAACAGAAAGCAACCATTTAAATTCTAGAGGTTTTCTTCGGTACACAATACGACCTGTACGACCAGTTGGAAAAGGACTCGTATGTAACAGAAAAGGACCTATATGTAAAGATCGGACGGTTGAGATTAATTCTATACGACCGGTTTTTTAGCTGTCGTACGGTAGTATTCAAAGGTCGTACTGGTAGTTAAAGTGTATTATCGGAAATGTTAAATGTCATTTTTGTAATATATAAAAACGGAGGGAGGAGGTGTGCACGGGTGGACCGGGTGGGTAGCGGGGATTTTTTTTCTAAAACATATATCAACCAAATTACCATTTTACCCTTAGAGAAAAAACTGAAGAAACCGACAATACGACCGTACGACCGTTGGGACGTATTGTGTACCGAAGAAAACCTAAAATTCTAAATACATAGCAAAAGAAAGAAGAAAACTAAGACTGCAAAACGGGAGTCCGACCACCCCATCATCCTTCCAAGTACGCACTTGAGAAATATAAAACCACTAAAGCAGACAAGAGACAATTGCGACTATGTGACAGTTTACAAAATGAAGAACTCTGCAGGGCAATATGAGGTCCGGGCCAGTATGGATAATTCTGGAATAAAGATGCAGAGCTTTCCTGGAATCTGCAAGTTCAAACGTAAACAAGCTCAGTAACGATATATCTGACTAGCACATGGATATTTTTGCTGCTATAGTATTTTCGTCAAAACATGCCATTCTTCTATAGAAAAAGGACTTAAATAGTTTCAAATTCAATAAATTTGTAATATACAAAATGCAATGCTGTAAAGTTGTAGAGAGAGTCACACGACTTACATTTCACACAATTTCCACTCGTGGCTGGTTATTTATGCAGCTGCTTGCAACGGAGTCGTAGTTTCCTTGAGCAGGTGAACTAGAGAAGCCACCGTTGCCAGGAACATGTGCCCCCCTGTCAGCTTCTTCTTCCTCAATCTCGTGATGATTCACGGGATTTTGTGTATATTCTGCATGAGGCTGGTCAGGCTGATGACCTTGTTCTTGCTCTTGATGTGGCTGGTTTGCTCCTGCACTTTGAGCGTTGACCACATTCGTTTGATCCCTCTCTAGAATTCCTGCGTGGGCGAGCAGCACCCACAAGTGTGTTAGGAACTCCCCTCCATTTGCCAGATGCCGGATATGATCTCTTGCATTGTTGGATGGAGCAATGTACAGTATCATCTCAGTCCAGAAATCAGCCAGTATTTTCCAGCGTTTGCCATCATCTGCAATACCTTCAAGCCTCTTTCCTAGCAGAATCCCCTTGTCAAAAATAATCACATGTTGTGGAGGTGGCTGGACATCATTTATGTTCCCATCTTCTGCAGCTACTTGGCCATCGGTCATATTCTCATCTGGTTGAGCTGGCGGCGGATCATAATTACTCAGTTTTGCATATTTTTGTTCCAGTGTCTTCTCCTTTTGCAAATGCTTCAGTGCTTCTTTCCTGGCTCGATGAAACACGGCCGTAGTCTCTAGCTGGTGATCTGGGAGCAGCTCCGGGACAAATGCCATCAAATAGGTGCAGTAGCTCGACAGTCTTGTAGCAACATCACGGTTGGATAACGCAGAACCATCTTGTCTTACTGTCTGACGAGATTGCGAGATGTCGCAATACTCGGTTGCAATATGCCATAGCAACATGTTGCCAGCATGGCTTCCCAGCAGAAATTCCTTTGCAAGTTGAAACTGACCATTCCATTCCAGTGATGAAGCCCCATTGGACAGATGACCGTGGCTGGACTTGAGAGTCTGAGCAATTGCTTTCTTGACGCGACATGTCAGCCTGGTGTGATCTGGATCCATGACACCAGGGTGGAAAATTCCTCTAGGGAAAGCTGGAATATGCAAGGCAGAAGGTTGTAATACTGATAGATACTCCAAGACAGGGATCCCATCACGTCATTAGTAATTGATCTCTTGTGCAAATCTTTCAGTAATGAGTGCTGCCAATCTTATTCTGCCAACATCCAAATGGCTGAGGAAGCTTATTGCAGACTTGCAAAATTTGCATGCAAATACTAAATTTCGAAGGGGTGATGGAGTAAGAAGCAAGTAGCATCCTAACATAATTGGATGATAGAAACATATAAATCTGCAGCAGCTCGAGTGCTAAAAGCACCAGAATGATTACTACCGTGATGATAGAACGGTCCTTTCTCATAGCATTCTTCTCTCCGGACAGGAATCTTTGATTAAGTGATGGCACAGACAACATATTCAAATACAATAAAACTTTGCAAATGCCAATAAAAATAATGTATATCCCCGAATATGGAGAGGTGGTGAAGAAATGGTCATAGGTGAAAGCAAGCTCTGTTTCTATAACCCGATATGCCAACAGGTAGTTCTCATCTACATTGGACAGCAACCCTTGGAAAACAAGTTCTTGCATCTTCGCAAGAGTGGCTTCAGGGCAGGCAACCCCAAAGAAACGCTGCCTCAGTAGACGAAATAAGGCATAGGAAAGGCAAACCTCCTTTATCCGTGTACCATCACTGCCACTACGGCCCAATATGCCTTGGTTTAATGCCCAGAGTTGGTTAACTGTAATATCTATAGGATTTGACATTATTTTTGTCTTTGAGATAATGAGGTAGTTGTACCCCTCCAGTGTCACAGGATTGCCATTAGTTGATTTCAAGTGCTCATTCTTCATATAATCTTGAAGATATAAGCTTTCCTTATCTAAAGAACTACTTGCCATCATGCCTGAAATATCCATTAAAATTCTTGGCGGCCAAAACAAGGAAATTACGGAAAAGACAAGCCATCCCGCGCAGAACTTGATTCCTGAATTATCGAAACAGAACTTGATCAAGGAAACACTGTTTAGCACATATAACACATGCTGGATGAGATGCCTCATGTATTGCTTGTTGTCATCAACATCGTAGGCTGTCATGGAATATGTGGTTCCAAGAGCAATGACCAACGAAAGAGACCACATGGCTAAGGCAGCTGCATCTTCTTGCGGTAAATCTTTGATATTGTTTCTCGTGAAAAGAGATGAATTGATCAGACCAAGAGTGTAGGTTGCTGCAAAGGGGGTGCAGCTGTAAGCCAGCCATAGAAGGTACTCGATGAAATCACTGCTTGAGCATCGCCTCCACCAGCCGAGAACCACTTGAATGGCAAATAGAAGAGTGAAAACAATCACAAGGACATCAACCTGGATGAAGAAACCATCTCTGCTTTGCCACCAGAAAACGATGCCTTCCATGTTTTTTGCAGTGTAGACCATTGGTTCAGCCTGATGCAATGCAACAGGTACTTGTCAGGATTCTCCATTACTTACTTGTTAGTCAGGGAACTTGTTAGTCAGGGAACCGGTTCAGACCTCCAGAGCGCAGTATTCAAGCTTCTGAATTTAAAAGTGAATCATAGTGACTTAAACTCCATACACCATATATAAGCTCTAGGGAAGGTAATGATGGAGTAAAGGTTATAAGGACAAGCAGAGCTTATTGAACTTGGGGGAGAAATTAAAAGAGAATCTAACAAGGAAATGAACTATACAGGAGGACAACAGGAGGCCATCAGTTCATCCAACAACTAAAGGAACTGTACCTAATTGGTGTAGATGTTAGAGTTTATCTTTTTCATTGAAAGAATCTTTTGCCTATATAAAGTTTTTGGTTTGTCTAATTTCAGTCTTCAACTTTGAAACCGTCTAATTCAGGCTAAAAAATAGAGGTCATTTATGGTGCACAATACTACCCAGCGGTAGTATGGTAGTATAACCGGGGTTTTTTTTTTTGCAATGGATACAATGGTAATTTGCTCGAAATATGTTAACCAACGAGATAAGGTTACATAAAAGATTTCATATATTACAACAATACTATTTTCCATAGTTCCAATCATACCCCTATACTACTCATACTACCTATGAATACTACCAATACTACCACTAAAAAACCGGTAGTATAGAATTAATTTCAACCATCAGATCCTTCAAAATAGGTCTTTTTTATTACATATGAGTCCTTTTCAACGGTAGTATAAAATAGTATTGTGCATCAGAAAAGACCTAAAAAATATCAAAATTGGTTCACTTAACACATTACGCCTGTATGAAGCTATTTTCATGTTGGCAAAATAGCCATTGCCGTCTCTAAACTTCGGCTTAAGGATCAAGTTCGTCCCTCAACGTTCAAATTAACCGATCTAGTTACTCAAATTTTGATTTTGGATCAAACTCATCCCTCAACTTTCAAAACAACCAATCTAGTCCCTCAAGTTTATCTTTTAGAGCAGCAACAACGTATAAAATGCAGAGGTACTGCTAGCGCTTGCCACGTATGCAGGGCAGAGCTTCGGCTCTATACTCAGCGTGTAACTCCTTCACTGGGCATTGGTTTATAAGAATAATTGGCCTTTAAAAAATTAGGAGATGATCTTGACCCTTGAAGAATAATTGGAAGAATAATCGGCCTTTAAATCCCACTAAGCATTCAGATTACCTCCATACAATGTTAATAGAAATTTCTTTAAGAATAATTGGCCAAAATAAATGAGTATAGTGGAAAGTTTGGCAAACAAGTATTGACCCACTACCCACTGGCGCCTAAAAGGGTTGAGTTAAACGCACAACTTGCAATAGATACGGATGTAAGAATCTGTACATGAAAAATGGTGATGAGGAAGAGTGAAATGAACATAAAACAATATCCGAAGGATGAGTTTGACATTAAAAACAAAATTTGAAGGATTAGATTGGCTTTTTGGAAAGTTGAGGGATGAGTTTGACCTAAAAACTAAACATTTGGGACTAAATTGATCAATTTGAAAGTTGAAGGACCGACTTGACCCTTGAGGCAAAGTTGAGGGACGAAAACGTCTATTTTGCCTTTCATGTTTTGAGTTTTTTGACGCATGGATCAGCAGTCATGACACGCCAGTCCTTTTTTTTTTTGGATCATGACATGCCACAGTCCATTACCCTAATACATATATAAAAGTTGTTAATACCATCCCTTTAAGATTCTCGCCGGCCCTGCAATATCTAATTAAACTTTCATCAAAACCACTATCTCAGCATGAGCTTAGTGAGCACCTGTCAATCTTTTATCACCTATATAGTTTGTCCTTTCAAACACAAATTTTACAGTGCTTTCAAGCCGTGAACAAAATATCGAAAGCTAGATTACCTCATGTTGTCTAATCACCAGGTACAATCCATCCTCAGACATATTAACGATCTAATTTAAATATCTACATGCGCAGTGGGTTGACGGGCTAGTGATGGTCCATTTGCAGGTGTATATAAGTCTGGTATATATGTCTGGTTCCATCAAACAAGTATAGAAAGTTGAAGTGACATATAAATATGGTTCCAAGAGACATAATATATAGTAACGTTTAGTTTATTAAGTCACAGAGCATACCGTACTGTTCCTGAAGGCACTCGCCGATGGTCAGTAGAGTTCCAAAACCAATGCTGTTGTGCTGTCTGTACTGGGCGAGTGAACACGAGGAAGCCCTTAAATCGTGCTCCCAGAGCAGAAAGGAATGTGATGCATTTTTTTTGACAGCTTTTGAGTCTCCCACCTTGAAAAGCCATACTTTCGACCTTGTCAAGAAATAATCGACAAATCCTGTTTGTTATGACAAAAGGACCAGACGACCCAACAACTGCTTTCAAAAGGATACACGATCACTTGTGTAGTGGGATGTGCATGACCATCGATTTGTCTCTGAGTCATATTATACTGCTATATCACTGTCAGTATTCAAGGATAAGTCAGCATGGGTGCATGAATCACCTCCGTTCTGGGTTGCTTCCGACGATCCGCTGCAGTCAGCATGGCCATTTCTGTCAAAACACATTTCCTAAAAGTTGTGTGAAAGTTTGTCACTGACCATGACCATGATTCCACCCTCCCCATGTAGCTTTTGCGGGCACTAATAAACAAGTATATAGGAGCCTACGGCAAAGAGCTTTATTTTTTCAGTCATATTTAACATTATAGATGAGTAGCAGCTTATTTCAACAGTGGCGTAACTATATATGGGATCCACTATCTAACAATCACTGGTACAGTTTTTTACCAAACCAGAAGAAGAAGAAGAAAACACTAATCAAGTATTTATGTTATGCACTGCTACCTTCCCCCTCTCCCTTAGAGCAACTTCAGCAGCTTCCTTATCCCCTCCCTAATAGCAAAAAAATAGTCATATAGGGGATGAAACCTTCTCCAGCAGATTCCCTATACCCCTCCCTTTTTTTCTCCATTGACTAAAAATACCTCTCCATCCCCTCTATAGAGGGGATCTCTCCTCCACCCCCTATCTCGGTGCTAGCACCGTAGCAGTGTAGTCTCCCCGGCCTCTCTTCCTTCCCCTCCCTCCCCACCACCACCACCGCTGCCGCCCGAACCCGCCGAGCAGCGGAGGGCTCGCCGGCGCGCGCCGACCACGCCGTCGGCCCCCACCCGCCGGGACCCGTCGCGCCGCCTCCCTCCACCCGCGGCGCCCACACGCGACCCCGCGCCCCCGTCCCGCCGCCCCTTCCGCGCCCACCCGCGGGCGAGGCACGCCCACCCGCCGCGCGTAGAGCTCCACGTCGCCCGCGCGTCCGCCTGGCTCGACAGCCACCACGGACATCACCACCACTGGCGGCGGCGCGCCCGGCCGCCCGCCGCCCCAGTAGTCGCCCCATCTCCTCCCGGAGAAGCTTGGTGCGGTGCAGCGCCTTGAACTGGGTCTTGGAGTGGGGCGGAGAACTGGCCGGTGCGGCATCTTTGGTGGTGGTGTGGCGGCGGTGCGGCGTGCTCTGAGGCGTGGCGGCGACGGACCGTGGCGGAGCATCTCCCCGTTCCACGCCTTCTCCTCAAGGCGCTCGAGGTCGCCGGCGATGGCGCATCGACTCCCGTCCCCATCTCTCCTGCTCCTCCTCTCGGCCTCCCAGCGACAGCGTCCGGGTCGGTCTCCCCGCTCCTGGCCGGCCTCGTCACGGGCCTCGTCATCGACCTCACCCTCGTCGGCCTCGTCAAGGTCGTCGTCCGCCGCCCGCGCCCGGCGTACAACGCCAAGGACATGTACGTCGCCGTCGTCATGCTGTGTCTGCTGAGACACACCACCAAGCACCTCCCTTGCCCCGCACCCGAGCACAGCTGCAGCCCCGCCGTGACGCCACGCTCTAGAGCGCGAACCGAATAAGTGCTCTGCAGGTCCAATTGCTCCCCCGCCTGCAGCTCGAGCAGATTAGCATGGGTTGCTTTGCTTGATTTGGTATGTGTTTGCGAAGCTGATTTGAGGTTGAGGGCCTCCGGGTCGGAGCTCAAGCTGCGGATTGAATGCTTCTGCTGCTCCAGGAATCAGATAGGATTGGATTGGGTTGTGGACATGTGGATGGATGATGGTCTGCTCTGCTTCCGACGACCATGTCCGTTCCGGTGATGGATGTTGCGTACAGTATAGCAGCCTGTTGGGTGCCGTCTACGCGCTGCTGCAGCACGGCGCGGGCAGCTTCCGTGGCCTGGTGACTTGCGCGGCCGCGGCATCCCCGTACGCGACCTCGCATCACCACGCATGGAGGACCTCGCCCGTGAGCGCGCGCGTGGATGGCACGGTCGTGGGGGAGGGCGCGGTCCAGGCGGCGGTGGCGAGGCAGGCCCAGGACGCGGGGCCTGCCGCCCACCGGCCGCCTGCGCCACCAGCAGTACGACCCGTCGCCGGACAAGCTCGGCGGGCGTGCCCTGTGCCGCGCGGCGTCGCGAAAAGCGGAGGCGCGGCCCGTGGCGGCGGAACAGCGACGCGTGACCCCGTGGCCGGCCGAGCGCAGGTGTCCGTCCGGCGTGCCGGTGGTCCTGGCGGGGCGTCGTCCTGCTCCTGCCTGCGCCACCGGTCTCCTCTGGCCGTGGCTGCGCGTCGTCGTCGGGATGCGTTGGTTGGATTCGAAAATGGCTGGCAAAGCCTGCGCGTGCGCGGAGCCGCAGGGCTCCTTGCTCCTCCAACAAAGCTGTCGCCTTTGGCGTTGATGGAAGCAGGGGACGGAGACGCTGACGTGGCGCGGTGGGACCCACGAGTTGGGAAGGAGAATAGGAAAACTGCTGGAGCAAATTGTGTTTTAGGGATGAAAATATTTTTACTCCACCCCCAATAACTTTATATAGGGGATCAAATTTACTCCACCTGCTGGAGTTGCTCTTAGTTCCCTCTTAAAAAAATGCCTTACTCCAGGAGCAATTCAGATGCTCTAGTGCTCATGGACCATGTCTTAAAGAAAGGGAAAAAGATTCTCAAACAAACCAATTCATCGAGATCAGTAAAGGAATATAGGCACTCCACCAAATACTTGCACTCCGATGATCGTGTGGATCCACCGGGGCCAGCAGGACCAGGGGTGTTTGAATGGAGGGGTAAATGAAGTAAATGAGTAAAATTTATTCTAAATTTACCTTTAAGGTGTCAAACATGTGAGGTAAATGTGGTGGAGCAAATGTTTTGCCCTCCTAATTCCATTTACCCCTAAAAAATAGCAAATTGGAGCAAAATTGGGGTGGACTCCAACCCTCTCTCACACATCTACATCCACATTTACCCCTCAATTCAAACACCTCAAAGAGTAAATATTATTACAGGCAAATGGAAACATTTACCTTGGGGTAAACATTTACCCCTACAATCCAAACAGACCTCTGGGCCCCCTTGGTCCATCTGCGGAGGCGACGCGTCGGCACGACGGCCAACAACGAAGACGCGGGACGACGTGGCTGGCGAGAGGGAGGTTGCCCTCTCCGAGTGATCGAGTGGAGGGATGGGGATCGGCAGGGTGGAGCTTGAAGGATGAAGCGGTCGCCGCCGCGCCGGCTCCAACAGGCGGCGACGATCTGGTGGCGGGCGGGGTCGGGGCTTTTTAACCGGACCAACCTTTCCGTATGGGCCGGGCCGTCCAAAATGATGGCTGCTTTTTCATTTTCAAATGGCCTTTAGGGTTGTGTCTTTTACTGCACTGCACTTGGGAAAAGATGACAGTTTGGTCCGGAATCCTATATATCTTCAAGGTAGTATTCAAATGAACTCCTACTTGCTTTGCGATTCGTGCAACAAAGCACAACCCTTGGATCTCGTAACCCTAAATTCCTTCTCCCTCCGCTTCCCACCACGCGCGCCTCCACGCTCGCGCCGCCCGCCATGGCCCGTGATGCTCCATGACCGCCCGGCCGTCGCCCGTGATCCGAGGACCGCCCGCCATGGCCGGGCTCTGCTCATGGCCGCCCGCCACCGGCAAGCAAGCTCGACCGCGCCCACCATGGCTCGCCCGGCCTCGCCAGCCGCCGGTGAACAAGCTTCGGCAGGGCCAGCGTGCTGAAGAAGATGTAAAAAAATTTGTCCAACATTTCCAAAAATGTTGCAACATTTTGCGAAATATTGACGAAAACATGTTGTAAAAACCAACATTTCTAAAAAATGTTGGAATATTTTTGAAAAATTTTGAAGTAGAAGGACTTCAAAAATGTTGTTCAAACATTTTCTAAAAATGTTAGAACATTTTTCAAAATGTTGACGAAAACGTGTTAAAAAAACCAACATTTCTGAAAAATGTTGGAATATTTCTTAAAAATATTGGAACATTTTTAGTTAATAGTCATGAGGTGAGCTAGTAGGAAAAATAATAAGAAAGTTTAGATAGGTCTTAGTGGGCTGGAAGTTTCAACCTTTATCTACCTTCTGGTAGCTATATAGAAGCCTCCCAGTTTGGTACAACAAAGAAGATTACACATTAGAGCCAAATGGAAGGGAAATTCTGGAAATTTTGTAATGTGGGAGGACACGATAGAGTTGTGTATCATTCATCAATAACTAGAGGAACACATGATACAAAAGTGAGGGAACACATAACCAAGGGTATTAAATTGTCCAAAGCAATTGACAAACACTGACTAAAAAGGACCAACGATAATACACAGCGCAGCCAGCACTGACCGAAGTACATACAGTAGGAAACAAGTCACCAACAGAGGCCCTAATAGTGGAGTGGAGATCGACCAACATATATAGCTTGCTAAATGCTTTCTTGGATGAAGATTGGAGAGCTTTCCCAGAACCCTTCAGTATGATGATTCATTTCCTCCAGGATAAGGCTCGTCAGCCCCGGCACTTTCTATGTCATCGTTGGGGATCACAGTCCTTTGACCCCTCTCCAGGATGCCTGCATGGGTGAGCAGCGCCCACAGGTGTGTGATGAATTCCCCACCTTTTGCCAGGCATTCGACATGCGCCTTCACATTATCTGATGGCGCGAGGTAGAGCAACATCTCGGCCCAGAAATCCGCTAGCACCTTCCACCGAGCGCCCTCCTCCATCCCCTCCAGCTGCTTCCCCAGCCTCATGCCCTTGTCGAAGATCTCCTGTTTTGACTCACTAATAATCTCTATTGATTCACTCTGTAGAAATCCAATTGCTTCCTCTACGACTGCTTCAAACACACGTTCTGTGTCGTAGTGGTGGCCAGGAAGAAGCTTTGGTCTACTCACCACAAGGTATGCACAGTATTTGGACAGTTTTGTGGCGATGTCAAGGTAACGCTGCTTGAGGTAAGGATATGCCATCTTCACCAGCCCCTCGCAGTAACATGTTGCAATGTGCCATGTCAAGATGATGTGTGCCTGGTTCTCCTGTTGCTCCGAGCTGCCAGTGCCAGAGTACTGGTGCATGTTGTCGTGGCTACAGGCCCAAAAGAGGTCATCTGCCCCGTTGGACCTCAGTGATGACTGCCCGTTTGTTAGAACACCCTGGGTACGTTCAAGAGACTGAACAAGTGCCTCCTTTACTTCTGCAGACAGCTCCACAGGTTTCCCAGGCTTGCTGGCACGACGTCCAGCACCTGAATTTATAAGTGGAAAAATGACCTCAGTCTTTACAATAGATAAGTGAGGGTCAAGTATAATATATAAAGCATGCTTGGCCTTCAATAGATTGGATTTGCAGCGCACTGATTCAACTAGCGAGTACTGCCCAAGCTTGTTTTGCCAGTAGCATTTGTTCCTTTGAGGAAACCAATAGCGGTATGTGTTTCCAATGCATGAGAGGATCTTGAAAGGAATCGCTCTGAAACTCTCCAGTACTCTGAATGTGAGACCTTCTCTTGTGCTGAGTACCTCTCGCCGCTTGACCAAGTCACAAGCCAAATACACTGTGCCCCACATGGTCGTCCAGTACCACAACATCTGTAGCACTTCAAGCAGTGCAATGCATGCAAGAATCAGTAGGGTGACGATGACATCAGTTGTTGTGGTGGCAACGACAGGTGACCAGTTCCTGACATGGAGAAGTTTTGCTGTGGAGCCGTGACTGACTGCTATTGCTGCTGACATAAGTGCAAAGAAGATTAAAGCGAAGCTGAGCATTACTGAGTAAAAATTCCATGGTGCATAGTAAGTGACAGCGTGCTTGGTGAAGAAGAAATCATACATGAAAGCTAACTCAACATCAATCACCTTGAACACCCTGCCGTAGTTTATGGTGTAGTTCTCATTCTTGGCGAGCAGCCCTTTGAATACAAAATCATGTGTCTTCTGCCGTGGAGATTCACCGCAACCAAACCCAAAGAAACGCCTTCTCAACAGATGGAAAAGAGAGAATGAAAGGCAGACATCCCTCTGCTGTGAGCTTAGGCTCTTGCACCGCCATATCTTCTCTATGTCAATGACATTTCCTTTGGTTGTTAGTTGTGTTGCGTACCGTGTGCCAGCTTCCAGCTTTGACTTGCGGAGGGGCCAGTCAACTAGGTAATGGTAGCCTTTCATGCTAGATGGATCATAAGATGCTCCCCTCCCAGTGTGCTCCTGCTGCATGTAGTCAGTAACCATTTTATCCAAGTTCCATGATCCACTTGCCATTCTACATGCCCAGTCCCTCTGTGTCCATTTCATGAAAGCTAGACCAAGCATATCAATAAATAGAAGGATACCAGTACCATTATTGAAGATGGTAACCGCAATCAACCCCACATAAAACATGGTGAGGTATGACAGATAGGTCCGTTCCATTTGTTGAGAGTTGTCATCGAGACTGTATGCTGTGATAGAGTCCGTGGACACCGATAGGATGTAGAGGGATACAGCCCAAAAGGGGTACATACTGCTCTTTACCGGGGAAGACTGCATCGAACCAAGTGTGTATGTTACTAGGGAGGATGATAAGTATGCGGCCAGAACAAGCTTTTGGGCAACGAAATTTCGTCTTCGCCGGCGCCAAGACCCAAAGATGGCCAGGAATAACGTGATCACAGAAACAAACACTACCAGCGCCTCGATGCGGATCACTGCTCCCCTTGGGCTCTTCCACCAGTTCCTGACGTCACCATAAAAGGTAGTCCATTCCCCAAGATGTCTAGCAGCCTGCAACATGGCTTGTAATAAGATATATAGTACGATCAATTTTATCCTAAAATTCAAGGGGCAGACTAATTAACCTTTCTAGTATTACTGATTGGAGCACCTACCCTGGTCGTCATAGCGTGTGCTAGAGAAAGTGAAAATTTCTTTTTTAAGAAAAATCCAACCATATATTTGTATTCTCAATTATGGTTGATGATAATGACTGGTGGATCAAATTTGTACTCAATCCTTGTTGACAACAAAGGCCATTAGATCTAATTTGCTTTCAAATTATGGACCTATGTATTACGAAATGATTCTTCAAATAATACAGTAACTCCTTAATTTTTGTGTCTAAATTAGCCACTGCACCTATGCTATAATATGAAAAAAAATAACTTACAGTAATCTCCTTAAATCTGCTCTTAAAGCTGCTAGCTTGTGCAATAATACTCGACATGAACGAAAATGTAATCCAGCCATGCTATACGACTTATAGTAAATAAACTTCTCACGTGACAACTGATCAAGTCTCCCATCAACATGTACATCCTTTACTGAAACCATGCATGTGTATTGTTGATTTAGTTTATTGATCACGGCACCAATGCAAGAAAGTGATGCACATTTAATTTTCCTCTTCATCTCTTACAATCATTGAAAAAACACTATTGATATGATGTAGTGGTAGAATCATGCTTGCGCTCATATACAGACACATGTTAGCATCTCCAATAAAATGGGCAAGCATTTGTTAGAGATTAATGGAGTCACCTTAGGCATCTCAAAGTGAACAGGTGCTTTGCATACAATTAAAAGAAAAAACTAGCCGTAAATACAAGCACCCGTAGTGGTTGGTGTGTTTCAGACTCAAACTAGGGTGATTTCCCATATGCATATCTAGTTAGTGGTGGCTGTTATACTTGTTTGATTAGAAAAATGCTCTTAGGCAAACAAAAGGAAACAAAAGATAGAAAGAATAAAGGGCGTATATATATTCCTGGTTCCCGTATAAATAAATAAATAAATAAAGTCTCGTTATTGAAACCATTGCACGTACCGTATGGCTTCCCATTTCACCGAACCAACTGATGGGGAGTGCTCCTGATTCTCTTAACCAAGGCACTCGCCGATGCCCAATACGTAAGTGTGCTAGAATTTGTTGTTCGTGTGTGTGGGCACTGTGTGTGTGCTGGATGAACTGATGAGAAAGTCGATCGATCCTTAAATTGAGCCCCCCAACCTCCAAAAGCTAGCTGTGTTGCCCACCATCCATATCTGTACTTAACGGCATATATTGAAATTGGCACTTGGATTTCTAATAGTTCATGGGCACAAAAATTTGGCGGGGAACACGGATCATTTGTCTAGCTAGTTGTTACTGGAATCCATGCACATGGTCATCAATTTCTCGATGAGTCATATATGGTCGTCATGGCACATGCTGTATGGCTTCCCATTTCGCGAACCAACTGAGGGGAATTGAGCTCTCCTAGTTTGCAAAGGGTGGTGCTGACTCCTGGTAGTAGAATTGAGCTCCTAATTTACATTTCTTTCTTTAGAAAAAGATACGCAAAGGTGATGTGTGTTCCTGCATTTAGAAGACTGACAGCCGGCTGATCTGCATTGAAATGCAAAACTGATGATGGTCCCTCCCAAGATGGAGGCGCTTTGATTTGTCTCTTGCAGTGCAGAGAGTCCACGAGAGCAACCCAGTATCATGCATGTAACTAGCACGTGCAGCATTGTCGGATTCAGATCCGATGATCTGATCTACAGCCGATCGATTTGTGGCCGCCTGTCTCCAATCAAGTTGACCCATTAATTAGTACTTGATGCTGAAAGAAGGTGAAATGATGAGCAGGCCTACAATGCAGACAAGGGGAAATACAGCTGGACCAAACGTGGCTCAGACCTAATGAGGTGTTTTGTACTTCATATTATGCGGGTTGGGCCATGTCGGTTCTCTAATTGAAAAATAAGTGTGGATATATTGTTTGCTACCTCAGAGTTGTTGAAGCGAGGTTAATATATGAAAGTGAATTTTATGAGCATAGGGGCAGATGCCCACCCTATGACGTGGTGCACTCTCAGCCATCGGATCATCATCAGACGGTTGAGGTTGAGCCACGTCACTTCTAGACTGAGCTGACGTGGCTCAATCTCAGCCTTCCGATGCTGATGCAGCGAGAAATTTGGGATCGTAAAACTTATTTACTCTAACTGAACAAAGTGTATTTTGGAAATTAATACCTGATAAAAAGAATATGTCTAGGACGTTTTGTTTTAACAGGTTCATATCAATTACTAATGCACCAACATTATTAAAGTATTTTTTCTTATATTATGGAGATCCACTCATAGCGTGTTTTCACTTTGACTGATTACCTTTTTGGCAAATTAAGAAATAGTGTGAGAATAGTATGTAGCTTGACAGTGAAAGTGGCTTTTACCTATTACCGATGACACCGAGTAAGGTTTTTTCTTCTTCGTTTTGATATCATTTGTATACTTACCCTGACTTTGGAGAAGAAACGCCCCTACTGCAGGGTGCAGGCAGACGCAGATCCAAGAAGAAGATAGGGACGTGGCTTCGCGTTTGATGCAGAATAAGCTGATGATTGGAAACCGCATGGCTGCCTGTTTGTTCCCCTAATCCCTACAAAAAGGAAAGGGGTAAAAAATCAATCCATCGGCATCACGGTTAAGGAATAGGCACTCCAGCAAAGCAGAATCTCAGTAATATTTTAAGAAAAAAAAGTAGAATCTGACTTGAAATGCTTGAATATACCCGTATGGATCGGTCAGATCCGTCGGGCGCAGCAGGGTCTGGGCTGCTTCGCTAGCTCCATCATCATCTGCGGCGGTGGCGGGCGCATGGCGGCGTGGAGTCATCGAGGGGTGTGAAGTTTTTTCAAAATGACCCTTCGCGCAAACTATTTTTAAAGATAAACTCCTGGGAAAACTATTTTCGAAAATGGACTCAAAACTCGGTGTGAGAGGGACGAGCGCCGAGGTCAGCGGCTCGGCGCTAAGGGCTCTAGCGCCGAGCCCCTGCTACGTCACCGTCGAGCTGGCACCTTCTGCCTGCATGCCAGGGTGCTCGGCGCTCGGGCCTTTAACGCCGAGCCACAGACCTCGGTGTCGCCGGCTCTAGCGTCGAGGTATCCAGCACTTATACATTTTGTGGCGTCGGCCGAAGCTCGGCGCTCTGAGAATTAACACTGAGGTCATGAACCTCGGTGTCATGTGTACACACGTCGAAGTGACAAACCATACAAGCTAAGTAGCATTTCAACTTTGGCCAGGATGTGTTTCGGTGGCAAACAGCTGCCTCCTAGCCCAGAGAAATCCCACCGTTTTTCTAACAATACCGCTAAAGCCAGCTTTCATTTGCAAGGCAACTTACGTAGCCAGTAACACAATGCTCAAAGAGCTTTGCTCGTCACCACAAGAATCAGCACCTGAACACTAAATATGATTCTCTACACCTAATTAAAAGTTAAGAATTCACACTCGAACATATGCCAAATTACATATAAACTCATACCCACAGGTCACCACTTAAAGGAACTACAGAATTGTAGATTAGGACACTATTTTGCTTGCAAATGTTGGATGCATTGATCATTGATGATCACTGGATATGATCACTGGCCAGGTTCAGTTCAAACTACTGCAGTCAGCAAGTCTTTTAAGTGTGGCCAGGTTCTGTTCAAACTACTGCACTCAAATTTGAAGCATCCTGCAACTCGTATCATCAAAAGGTTATAGTGATTAACAAATGAAAGTGGTCCCTAAAGTAAATCATAAAGCAGAAATTTAGAAATCGGAGCATGTAATACCAATACTAAATGTGTTAAGAGTTTTGTAGCTAGCAGTACTAAATTTCAGTAATGTTTACTTACAATCAAATAGTACAGATCAAAACACATTGTAATACCAGTGGGAGGACATAATTATTAAAAAAAAGCCAGAGTGGATCTTGTGAAATTCGGTAGATTTCTAAGCTATCAAAATATTTGCATCACTTTGTGAATTATCAGCTCTAAGATTTTACTACTATCAAAGTGATCCATAACTCATAATTATCCTTGACTTACATTCCCCTAAACAAGATCTGAAAAAATATTTCCCAAGTAATCGTGTCACCACACCAAGCAGCTAGCAGATCGCCGGGGAACTCACCTTGAAGCACAGGAGAACGAGGTCCCCCAAATCAAGCCCCGCCCCCGACACCGCTGGACGACTCCTCCCTCCTCTCTCCTCGAGCTGCTCCAGAAAGACCTGGCCGCCGGGCAGGGGCACCACGGCCCCCGCCGCACCTGCCCGCAGCCGCCCGCCGTAGTTGCTAGGGTTCAGGGGAGGAGTGCGCCGCCCGCCGCACTCACCGCACCTACCCGCAGCCGCCGCCGCCGCACTCGCCGCTCGCCTGCAACTAGCCGCCACTCTGCTAGCATTTGGAGCCCGCGGTGGAAAGAAGAGAATGGGAGGGAGACGAGGAAGAAGGGGCCTTTGCACCGTTAAGTGCCCGTAGCTCGGCGCGCGGGGGAAGGGCGCCGAGGTCCGTGGCTCGGCGTTTGGTCCTTTGACGCCGAGGTACCTGCCACGCTGGCAGGCCTCACCAGCTCTGCACTAACGTGGCGGGACCTCGGCGCTAGGGGCTCTAGCGTCGAGTAACTAACCTTGGCGTGAGGGAGAAAGACGCTGAGCTTCGGATCCATTTTTGAAAATAGTTTTCCCAGGGGTCTATCTGTAGAAATAGTGTGTGTGTGTGTGAGAGAGAGAGAGAGAGAGAGTGTGAGTGAGAGCGTGAGAGAGAGCCTCACCGACCGGATCTCGTCGCCAGGGAGAAGGTAGCCGAGCTCGCCGGCCAGATCCCTCCATGGCCACGCCGCCCTGGTGGTCTTCAAGGCCTACCACCATCAAGGCTACCAGTGGTCATGGCCGGATCCGGCCGGCGAGCTCGGCCTTGATGGTGGCATGCCACCTATCCGTGAAGGACGCCCTCAAACAAATCAAGGAAGGGAGTGGCGACAACCCAACCTACCTGCCGCCCGGCCTGAAGACCTCGCCACCCGCACGATCCATGAGCCACCAGGAGGGAAAACCCCGCCGCCGCTTTACTCGGGGCCCGCACGGATTTCCGGCGGTGGCCCTTCTGGCAGCGGTGAGGTAGGGAAGGGAGGGGAAAGTTGGAAGTGGCGGCGAGTAAAAAAATGTTTATATTTTTATATCCAGCAGTTTTTCTAATGCATTGTTCCTTCTATAGTGAACAAGTGTAAAAGATAACACTGGAGGCAACAAAAGCAGCTGACAACTCTGGGCATGTCAGTTGCCAGATGAGAGCCTCTTCTCTGTGACCTTCTAGTTCAGTCAATAGAGACCAATCACAAATACTAATGCCTAGATTTACTGTGACACTAGAAGATCATATGATTGGAAATTTACTAGCATTAATGATGTGAACAAGGTGGGGATAAGTAGAGCCATAAAAAGAGCAAAATGAGAAGTGATGATCAATTTGTCAACAAAAAAAACATACATTTCACATATTCATTTTGGTATGGTGGCATGGAGCCTGTGCTAGATTCTGCGGTTCTCTCATGTGGTTGGTCGCTCACCAAATCCTCAGCAACTTGTCCTAGTCGATATGTCAGGATGGAATTTCCATTGCGTAACACAAACACAAAGTTTCTCTAGAACGAGTCAACGAGATAGCTACATCAGGTGGCCAGTTTCAGCTAAGATTGCACGGCAGATGTGGCTCCACTAACATGGACAGTTGCCATACTGTCTTCATCAAAACTATGTTGCTCCCTCTCTAGAATGCCTGCATGGAAAAGCAAGGCCCAAAGATGAGACAAAAATTCCCCTCCGTTTGACAGATGTTCGATATGAGCTTTTGCATTATCTGATGGAGCTATGTACAGTATCATCTCAGTCCAGAAATCTGCTAATATCTTCCAGTGCATGCTATGTCCTATCTCTTAAAGTTTCCGTCCCAGCAGGATCCCTTTAATAAAAATCCTCTCATCTGATGGTTGCACATTAAAAGTACTCTTCATTATGTACATTTCCTGCAGCGTCAGCTCCTTACTAAATAGATTTAGGGCATCACATCTCACGACCTCAAATTAGGGTTTTTTTTATCGGTAGAAAAAAAATATCGACACTCGACGAGAAATGCGATATTTCAGAAATTTCGGACCAAATTTAAACAAATTCAAAAAAAATTTAAAAATTTAACAGAACCTCCCCTAAACTATCCCTAATCCCTCCACATCACATTTGAATATAATAAACAACAACATATCACAAGTTATAACACAATTGATATATCGATAGCACAGCACCAAGCTTCATGATAATGCAAGGTCCCATCCCAAAAAGTAGTTTTAACAGTCCCAAATATTACATCTAAATGCAGACTTAAAAAATCCTAATATCATGTGTCCGTGGCATTGCAAATGAATGAAGTGCCCAATATTACATGTTTAAATACTTCCCAAAATATATGCAAAATTATGGAACTTCCAACACTGCAGCTCCATATCTTCTCCATTGGGGCTTCAATTTGCATCACCATTCACCATCAAAGCATTCATATGCTGAAAAAATGTACAACTTCACATGTAAGGTTTATCCAGATAAGTTACTATGGGAGCCAAGTTAAAATCTCATAAATGCATAACCAAGTTAGTGGAGAGATTCTTCATCTAACCTTTTACAGATCTTGGACTCTCTTGAGAGTAGGTTTCTTCTTTCTAGTTGACTTTGGACAGATGTGAACTGGTTTCCTGATCCTAACACTTGAACTAGCACGAACTCTGCTGCTACTAGCACCTTCACCTACACAATCATAATGTTTATAAAAGAACCTAAATGTTGGAAATAACCAAAACAATTAAAGCAAAATGAAACTCACCATCTCCATTGGTGACAGATGTCGTACCACCGTGACCTTTGTCTCCCTCCACATCATCACCACCTAGGAAGCAAATCAGATTTTCAACAAAATTATATACTATTCACAGTAAATCAGAAATCACAAGTGTTATGGTTTATTTGAACAAACATCTCACAATCACCTTCATCGTCAGAACTAGCAGAGCTGCTGTCCTGTGACTCAGCATATTCTGGGCTACCATGTGAAGAATCTGAATCAGAGTTATCTTCAAACAAATCTTCATGTTCATCTTCCTCGCGTTGCACCTTTCCTCTCTTCTTACCGCCATTTCGACCAAAAGAAAGTTTCCTCTTGAATGCAGCCACTTCCGTCATGTCCATCTATAGCTCATCAATAAGAAACCCTCCAGGCATGGTCCAATCATCAACCTCAGAGTCATATTCATCCAGTACTAGTGTAGACTCATACCTAGAGTTGCATAGCCAGTCCATGATGGGGTTGGATTCATCAAAAAATGCAGCATCCATCACCAAGCTATATGGATCTGTCTCCTTCTCTTTAAGGCTTTGGAAATCAGCTTCAAATTGCTAGATGTATAGCTTCAGATTATAATGAACATAAACCAACTTCATAAGCTTCTCATAACTCAACTTATTTCTCAGTTTAGTATGAACCAGAGCAGAAGTACTCCAATTTCACTCACATCCACTTGATGAATTGCATTGTGAAACAATGCGCATTGCAAGTTTTTGTAACTCTTTGCACTGACCTCCATATGAACTCCACCAATCAGCTGCAATGAATTGATTTAATTAGCATTCAGTTTAAAAAACAAATATGCAAACTGATTTGGCCAAGAAAATGCAATACTTGGACTAGTTTGACCATGAAGTGCTGAACTCCGGGCCTCTAATGATCCAAATAACATTTTCTTTTGGCTAAACTAGTTAAGTGCACGTGCGACACGCACGTGTTATTCATTTTATATCATAAAATCTAATAAATAATATTTTTATATTATATAGCAAAGATGTATACACTATAGGGTGTACTTTTTAAAAAAATCTAGCCAATCATTTTATAATTAAATTACTGATTTCACATTATTTTCCGAGTTGTGTTATGATACTTGGATAGTACTGCATGGTACTGGGTGGTACCTCGTGTTAAAAAAATTTCACCAGCTAATTAAATAGAAAATAAATAAATAATATTAGTTATTAGATCCACTAAACTGGTACAGCCTGACACTCCTAGCACTACCATAGTTAGATTTCATCACATGGATGACTCATGTTAATTAGAAGCATTATCATATTTCTATTTCTACAAAAGGAAAATTTTGATTAAGATAATGTTACTTTCTCTAGCTCAATTATATTTTGTTACCTCTTTTTTTAAGAGCTGGTAATTGATTGGAACTATATTTAAGATATTAGAGCAGCTTTGTACTCTATACCAAGGCTACACAAGCGCTAGTACCACCTTGTCTTAATGCAACATGAACCAAATTAAACATATACAACAATAATTCAAAGTGTTTGCGCGGCTTCCGTCCCCTGTACAGATGATGTGAATATTATATTGAGTCAAATACGAATTATGTTGATTACAAACATTCAACAAGCACATAAGTACACCGCTCGATAATTTGGCTACATAGTAGTACTTTGTATTCTTTAATAAATAGATACTAACCACAAGGCCCATAAGCTACTGCTGGATCACTATTTCTCTGTGAAAGAGCTCTGAAGGCCACACAACCTCAAATTCCTACATTAAATAATAGATTTAAATGACCAGAACAGCAATATCTAATAAAATCATGTTGGTTTTTGTGTCCTATCTAGATTAAAAAAATGAAAAATGCCCTATCCAACTCCAAACCAATCACATTTATCCTTCAAATTGACCATTGTAATCTGTAAAGAACAAAGGAAATTATGCAGTACATCACATCATTAACTCACAGAAACTTCCAACCCTTGAGATGTATATGTTTTGTAAGTAATATTCATGTCTTTCACTGCAGTTCTCTCCCTCCACCACCAGAATCCTCTCAATTATCTTGATCTCCTCCATCTTGAAGTGACATTATCAGACGAGAGAGAAGGCAGTATATATAATTTGGAAACAGTGAGTGGCGCACAGTGGCTGAGGACCAATAATGTGGCCTTCCCCATGCTGGGTATAGCTAAAAGTTCAATCAACCGAAGACCCCAAGTCCCCAAGCAATCCTGACAAAACAAAACAAAACAAAACAAATACTTCCTTCAAATTTGATAATCACTACCCCTATGTAGGCAACTAAAAATAGATACGTGCAGAAGCATAAACAATAATTAAGCTAAGCAAGCTGAAAAAAAAGAAATAATACAGCCCAAATTTCATCAAGATAGCAAGTAATATAACTGAAGCTCCAACACGTTATCCCAAGCCGACCATTGAATCTGTTTTGTAAAATTTAAAATATTAGGTAGCCTATTGAGTACTGACAATGACACTACAAATCTGCTAATTCCAACACCCATTTGACTTCAACTTGCTGGTCAGCTCGAGTCTCAAAAGTCAAAACTCACAGGGAAGTATGAACACTATTGATTTATACAAATCAAATCATTGGAGTTTGGTTACTGAGTCACTGACTGTAGATTCCGTAGCCATGTCTGAACTCATCCCTACATTCTGCATCATCCTATTTTTGTGCTGTGGAGAATAGAAAGAGATGGGGGCATGACGAACAGGGATGCAAGCACGCGGGGAAGCAGGAAGCTGCCGCTGCTGAGGAACTCGAGCACAGAGATAGTGGCCGGTGACGGCATCATGGGCATGGCAAGCAGCAGTCGATGTCGTTGTCCCCGCAGTGCTGGCCGATGCTGTATACCGGCCTCATCAGTACCTCTTCTTGTTGTAGTCGCTCATGCATGCCTTCCCCACCGATGTCGTTCTCTCCGATGGGCTGCTAATTGGGGATCGCGCTAAGGTATGCCTTAGCCTACGTGGGATCGATGGGGAAGGATGCAGCGTTGGCTGTGGCGCACGCCGATGCAGCCTGCAGGTATCATTCGCGCACCAACTACGGGTAAGGGTGGCGGTGGCGGCACATCTAGTGATGATGCATCATCTCCGGCAAAGCAGAGTCACAACTTAATGAGCCCATTAATGATAGGTATAATTTTCGTAACGGAAACATTTTAGAGTTCGTTACAACGAAATAAAGTGTCAGGTATTAAATAAGCTCGTTACAAGAAGTTCTCATCGGTAACGGGCGATGTGGTGGCGAGGTCGGGGTCGAGCCGGCCACGTTTATCGGTAATGGGCGCCAAACAATGTCCGTTACTGATGTTGTCCCGTGTAACGAGCATCAAAGGTCTGTTACAAATGATTGGTGACCGATTTAAGGTTTTCACGCAGTGCAGGGGCGGATCCAAGATTTCAAAAGAGGGGGCTGAGTTTCCCTTCTTCCTCCCTTCACCTCTCTCTCTCTTCTTCTTCCTCCTTCTCTTCCTCCATGGTTGAAATTTCTTGGGGGCTCAAGGGGCTCCCAAGGAGTGCGCGGGGGTAGGGGGCTCCAGCCCCCCTCCCCCCACTGGATTCGCTGCCATCGCCCTAGATATACAAGGAGCTACCTAGTTTCTCAAAAATGGTATTTCTTGTCCATTTTCTTACTACTGTGTGGCTTGTGTCGATGATCGGTTTTAGTCGTTGAGATGAGTTCGACGTGTGTCGATGTCCAATCTAACCCGTCGATGTTATTCTTTTTTTGTTTTTTCTTTTATTGTCGGTATAATCTCAGATGTATTATATGTATATATATCTCATTATATCAATATAAACACATTCATCGAGTGTTAAGTAGTTCTTTCTTAAAAAAAGCACCACCAGCAGCGCCCGTAGTTGCAGAGAGCCAGGCGCGGCAGCCATTGCATCGGTCTGCATATTATATGGCTTTGTAGAGTGTGTGGACTACTGTACATACGCATGCATGTGTTGCTGAGACTTTTCTTTAATATAGATCTCATAGATTAAACCAGGTGATTACAATCACTTGTAAAAGAAAGCTAGGTGTGGCTCATCGTGCCACACGAAACTATGCCTAGAAGGGCATACATGTGTCGCTGAGAGCTAGTACTGCCAAGACGCGTGCCTTTCTGTCACGTTCCCCAACCGCACCGCAGCTGCTGCATGCAGATCCCAGGCGGCAGGAACAACTAGGCGTTTTTACCGCCACCACACGACCGGACGGAGACGACCCCCGGCTGGCCGTGCCATTACCGCCCGGACAGGATTCCCTAGTGCTGCCGCTCGCTGCTGCCATGCATGCATGCGCATGCGTGCTGTTTCGATCAGCTCCGGTCGATCCTGTACGTACCGATAGATATCGGATCGAAGTCGGGCCGGAGTCTCGGAGGACACGTATGAGATCAGGAGACAGGCAAGCACGAAAGAGGCGGGTACAACAAACGGGTATGGCAGATGTTGGTGAAAAAAGAATTAGCTTTTTGGCAGAAACGCTCTCCAAATTGCGATTTTTCGGTCCTTCCATAGTCCTTCCACCCTATCCACTCCTAAAAACATATGACGGGTGGGTCCGGCGTGAGAGGTACGGCGGACCCGATTTGGGTGAGAAAAGTTTTCAATTGTCTTTGCTCCTTATAGTATAGATATGTTTGTAAACTGGTCAATAACTTTTGATGCCTCCTCTGCTGAGTTTGCTATCTTTTTGAGTGCAAGCGCTACAGCTAGTACAACAGTCTGATTTTGTGCGATTTTTGAGTTATAGAGTGGTTCAGGATCAAATGCAACAGCTAGGAATGGGAATAAGTAAAGAAGTATAAGTTAGAAAACTCCAACAATTGAAATAGAATGCAGCAGGTAATTAAATTATAAGATGTTAAAATATTTTTATGTCAAACAACTCTACCACGGTTGCACTGAGAAAGGCATAAATGATGTACCTGCAAGCATGAGAGTTTCACTAAGAAGATATCTTGTTCTTCGATTTATTACTTCATTGATCCTATCTAGGGGATCCTTTGAAGCCTTTTTATCATGCTTCAGTTTAGCAAATATTTCTCTCTGAGCTTGTAACATCCTTGGAATGAATCCAGATATTGTCCTATTTTTTCTACTGTCTTCAAAGCGAAGCACACAATAGAGTGGTGTGACAGCTTTTAACACCAACTCCACATCTTCCCACCACAACCTACTAGTCAAGCAATCATATGTGAATTCATGATCTAGTTCATCTTTCCGTTCACTATTTGCCCACTCATTGGACACCATCCATGCTTGAAATTTATCCTTTTTGTCCCAAAAACTCTGCAAGAATAAGAAAACCGTGCCAAATCTGGTGGCGTTCCATCGAGTCAATTCTCTGCCTATCTTATCTTTCATCATAGCATGAAGCCTAGAAAATTAAGGAGATGTGAGCTGCACTTTCATCTATGATTAATTGTTTCATCTAATCTGAACATAAACTTGTCAAAGATAGGAGAGTTACCTATTATGGCTGTGGAAATATTTACACATCCGTTGTGCACTTCGCACTACTTCATCAACCTCAGGAAATCATGATATTTCTTTCAACATCAAGTTGATAGTATGGGCTGCACATGGCTGCCAAGTGATATGTGGATGTTTAGCAATAAGTTGCTTGCAAGCTTTCTTATAGTTGGAACCATTATCAGTCACAATCTGAACAACATTCTCTGCCCCAATATCATCTTCAACTACCTTTCTAATATGCCCATAAATAAATTCAGCCTTTTGGGAATGACCAGTTGCATCCACAGAACTATGAAAAAACATGCGGCCATTGCAAAATATCATGAAATTAATGATGCACATCTTGTATGGTCCTGTCCATGAATCACACATCACAGTGACTCCATATCGAGTCCAATTTTCCTTATGCTGTTCCATCTGAACTAGCAAGTCTTCATAGTTCATATCCAGCAAAGCTCCATCTATTTCTCTTCCCACTAGAGCAACCACTCCTTCTCCAAGTTGTTGGGTTAATTTAATGGCTGATTTAAAATATGGGCAGTCAGCTTTCCTTCCAGGAATATCATTGGCTTGGAACCACTTTGACCAAAATTTTCCAAGTCTTGTTTTGGAATCCCCCTGAAGCATAATGTCCACCCTAGGCTGTGATGGTGCCTTGCTGCGTGCCAAATCTAAATCAAATGGAGCTTGAGAAACACTAGGACTATGGTAGAACCTACTAATTGTAGTCTGATTCCCCGAGCCACTTGATCTCCCTACAGGTGGAGTGTTACTGTTACATCTTTCACCACGTAGAGGCAGACTGCTGCTGCTTCCCCATTCAATGGTGAATAGCTAACACCTGACCTCCTTGTATCCGTCATTGATTCCCTTATTGCCCATTCAAGCTGCCCATCTTCATCACGAGGAATGTTAGACCTTCTAGCATCTCCATAAGCTTCCTCCAAAATTGCCTTCTCCACATAGAGCCGATGTTCCTTAGCATCCAACCTATTCTTTCTCCCTCTTGCACTCTCAAACAACATTATCTCCCTCACAAACTTTGGCACATTTTGGCATGGCAACACTTCCCTCGACAATCCAGCTAGATGATTCCTCAACCGGGTCACACCTCCACTGTCCCTTTTCACTGAACAATAACCACAACTGAAACCATTGACTTTCCACTCATCTCCATGGCTCCAAGCATCCGTAATTGGTCCTCGTAGGCACACCTCAGCTCCTAAAGATCAAAAGACAGAACATAAATTAAATTGTTACCAAAATATGATTTAACTTATATTGAACTGAAATATATCAGGATATGGTGTAAAACACAGGCAGCAAGAATCATATGCAAGCTCACCTGTTCTACTCCTCACAATATCACCAGCTCCACCAGTGTAGCTGTCACTCCCGCCGTCAATTACCCTCCTCGTTCCATTCTCCTTCCCCTTGCTGCAATGTTGGCGCTCCGTCGGAGCCATTCTGTCTTGCTCACTAATGGCATTGGCAGTAAGCATACATATTTAATGAGTTAAAGCTTTTATCTATTTTTCATACATCACAAAATGAAATAGTACTGAAACTCTTATGCAATAGTACTGAAACTCAATCATGACTTAACCTCTTATGCAATAGTACTGAAACTCAGTGACAATAAACATTTATTTCTCTTAAATCTTAAAAAAGTGTCTTGATTCCGTGAGCAAAAACTGAATCTCAATGATTTGGGTAGAACAAAACTAAAATATACAAATCAAAGGACTACTCCCAAAGTTTATTAGCTAGCAGCAAGAGCATGCAGCAGAGCAAATTGCCTAAACATTGAATCGTGATTAAAGCATTCAGGATTCAGCTAGCTGTAAGGTAGATTAGCACCATGAGAAAAGATTGTGTGCCGCTGACCTGGGCAACTGCTGGCCGCCTGGCCACCCCCTTGCCACCGCCCCTGCTGAGAACGCAGCCCCTTAGCTCCATCTTCCTCGTTTATCCGGCGTCCGCAGCTCCGTCTTCCCCCATTTGATTGCTGAGAATGTAGCACCGGACCGCCGGTCACCGTCACGCCATCACTACGCCGCGCCGGCAAGGTCGGCGACGGGGAGAGCCGATAGCTGGCGGCGCACAAGCGGGCGGAGATGGCAGGGGCAGGGGCAGGGGCAGGGGCCGAGGAGGCTGGCTGGTGGCGCGCTCGCGCGGCGCAGTCGTGAGGGCGGCGACGGCTGGTGAGGAGTGGTCGATTTGGGGGAGAAAATGAGTGGGATTTAGGGTTTCAGTGGGCTGTGGGGGGTAAATTTTGGTCTGGTAGGCGGGCTGGGCCTTTTGGCGCGCGATTGGGTTGGAACCCCAAATTGGGCTGAAAAATTTGGGCGATACATTAATTTTTTTGGGGCCCACCGAGAAGAATGATATTTCGGTTTTTTCGGCGAAATTTCGTCAAAATTTTTTTCCCTGCCTCAAATATGATCCTGGTATCTAATTCTTCATCATGAAGTAACTCAGGGGCAAATGCCATTAGATATGCACAGTAACTTGACAATGTAGTGGCAATAACATGATTCAGAACTGGGCGAGTGTCTTGTTCTTCCGTTCCACATGATCGTGCAACATCACAATATTCGGTTGCAATATGCCAAATCAACATGGTGTTGGTGTGATACTCTTGCTGACATGCCCATAGAAGTCCACACTGGGCATTTCGTCGCAGTGACAGTGCTCCATCCGATAGTTGACCATTACTGACTTTAGGAGTACAAGCAATCGCTATTTTCACGTCCCTAGTCAACTGAACATGGTTTGGACGAAGAAAATTGGTTGATCTTGAGGAACCTGTTTGGCACCCAAGATAATCAGGAAAGAAACGCCCAAATATGGATCCTATAGTGTCGGCAATGTAAGATCGGTGACGTAAATCATTTAGTAATGTGTGCTGGCCAATCTTATTTTGCCAATATCCAAATATTCGAGGAAGCTTACTGTAAAGCATATCAAATCCAAATGTGATTTTTTTTTCTAGAGATAGACCGATGAACAAGTTGAACCTTAGCCCAATCGGACGACAAATATAGATAAAGTTGTAGCAGCTCAAGTGCTAAAAGCACCAACATGATTACTACTGCAGTAAGGGCCATCCCAGAAGAGTTGTTGCTTTCGTTTTCTCTATGGAGGAAGAAGTTTTTAACTGAAGCCAGTATTGTGACAGGATATATAACAACTTTGGCAATACCCAGTAGGATGGTACTCTTACAAAGTTCAGTGTTCCCAAAAGCACCACCCATGAAAAAGTGGTCATAGGCAAAAGCTAACTCTGCCTCAATTACCCTATATGCAACTTCATAATCCAAAAGCAATCCTTTTAGAACAAGGTTACGTGTTTTTTGTTTTTTAGAGTTTTAGGGCATAGCCCCAGCCTTACTTAAAAGACAAAGAACATTCGGTTTACTACACAGGTAGTCATCGCCACGTTCAGGCACACCCGCCCAGGCATTTTACATTGCACCAAACATAGCAAAAAGTAAAAGCAGAGCTACGCGGCAGGGGCGTCTCCATTGCCAGGTCTTCGAGACCCCATTTTAGCTTGCACCGAGAGCCATCTCCTGGGTCAGCTCCACCTCCAGCTCATGTATCTGTGACACCCACTTGTCCATACCCAGGCGCTTTTCTTCCATCAGTAGCTCCCGAGTGTTTCTAGACTTTTTGCCAAGCAAACCAACATCGAGATGAAGCTTGTTACCTCCGCTTTCTTGCTGGTTGGACACAGAATTATCCAATTCTGGACCATCCCCACAATCTTCATCAGTAGCTGTTCCATGTTTCTCCAGGCTATATTCTGAAAACAAATATCATTCCTTAGTTTCCACAAACTCCACATCGCTACAGAGCTAAACATATTGACAGCAGTAAACCTTTTGCTGCTAAGCCAGCAGACCCCTATCCTATCAAAGGATTCACCCAAGGGCCTCCCAACAACTTGAGAGATACTACCCCACATCCTTTTAGCTAACACACACTCAAAAAAGAGATGTTGACTTGACTCCATCTCCTCACAAAACAGGCAGGTTTTGTCAGGCACATCTTGTCTTTTAGCTAAATTGTCTCTAGTTAACACCTTATTTTTGAACAGTAGCCAAAGAAAGAATTGCACTCTGGGGGGAATTTTTAGAGACCAGATATGTGGAACATGGACAGGGAAGACTCCTCTAAAATTGATTACTTTGTACAGAGATTGGGAGGAGTAAACCCTTTGGGTAGAAAAACTCCAGATTAAGCTATCTTCCTGCTCAGAGAAAAGGATAGTAGAAGCTAGTTGCTCAATATCCAACCAGACTCTGCCTAACCTACTGTCCACTGTTCTCCTAAAGGTGCATTTAAGGTTTTTCCCATCCCACAAATCAGCAATGGTTTTAGATTTTTCATTCACAATCACATACAAATCCCAAAACTGAATAGCCAGACTAGAAGTCCCTAGCCAATTGTCCTCCCAAAATCTAATTCTCCTACCATTTCCCACTTTCCACCTATATCCCATACTGGCAGCTTTCGCTGCCCACATGAAGCCTTTAAAGAAATGAGAACAGTTGTTGTCTCTAGTGCATAAAATGTTTGGATTTTCAGTATTGTATTTATAATCTATCACCTCTCTCCAGAGTTTCCTCTTATCAGCCTGGTATCTTTTCAGCCAGGAACCTAACAAACAGATGTTCAAGTCTCTAATGTTTGGAATGCCTAAACCACCATACTCCTTCAACATACAAACACTTTCCCAATTAGCCAGGTGGTACTTATGATTTCCCTCAGAATCATTCCACAGGCAGTTGGCAAAATGAGAGTGTAACAAAGTTATGGCCCATTTGGGAAACTTAATAAAGGACAATAAATAAACAGGTATACTTGTCAGGACAAGCAAGCCCAAAGAAACAACGCCTCATCAGCCGAAATAAGGCAAACGAAAGGCATACCTCCTTCAGCTTTTTACCATCACTTGTGGCTAATGGACCATCATCACAAGACCAGATCCTGTCGACTGTAATTTCCATTTGATGTCTCGTTCTAGAAGAGGAATAATCATCAATCTTCTCGCAGACCAGATATCCATAACCTGCCAAGGTAACAGGGTCATAATTGGTTGACTCCATGTGCTCACTCTTCATGTGAACCTGAACATTTCTGCTTTCTTTGTCCAAGGAACTGTTCGCAGCCATACTTGCATAAATCCTTCCACCATTCATCTAAATCATCAAAGCAACCAAGAAATAAACTGCAATAGAGTAAACAAGGGTCACAATAGACCTGAAATCTGTAAGCTTTGACACATCAATCTTCCACATAGCTACCAGGCTCAGTACACACAAAAGTTGTTGCACGGAACGCCTCGTGTATTGCTTTGTTGTGGTTAACACTGTAGGCTGTCATACAGTTCGTGCTTCCCAGGGCCATGACAAATGGGAAAACACATGCCCGAAGCAGTTCGCTCGCCGCAACAGAAGGAGATGATCGAGCAAGACCAAGTGTGTAGATCAGCAGAGAGGGGTCTATGGTTCTTCGGTACACAATATGACCTTTACGACCAGTTGGAAAATGACTCGTATGTAACAGAAAAGGACCTATATGTAAGGATCGGACGGTTGAGATTAATTCTATACGACCGGTTTTTAGCTGTAAATGACGGTAGTATTCAAAGGTCGTACTGGTAGTTAAAGGGTATTATCGGAAATGTAAAATGTCATTTTTGTAATATATAAAAACGGAAGGAGGAGGTGTGCACGGGTGGACCGGGTGGGTAATGGGGAATTTTTTTCTAAAACATATATCAACCAAATTACCATTTTACCCTTAGAGAAAAAACCGAAGAAACCGACAATACGACCGTACGACCGTTGGAACGTATTGTATACCAAAGAAAACCTCTCTGGTGTATGCCAGCCAGAGTGAGTGCTTAATGTATGCGTTGCTGGAGCAACGCCGCCACCAGCCAAAGACGACCTGAACCGCGTGTAGGAGGACTTACAGAACAAAGAACACTTCAACCTGTGCGGTGATGCCTCTTTCCGTGTGCAGCCAAGGTGCAAGAGGTCTTTTTTCGGTACACAATACCACCCTGTACCACCACTTTAAAAGGACTCGTATGTAATAGAAAAGGACCTATTTGTAAGGATCGGACGGTTGAGATTAATTACCACGGTTTTTTTGTGTGAATGGTATTCATAGGTGGTATTGGTTGGATATGGGTATTATTGGAAATGGAAAATATTTTTGTTGTAATATATGAAATTAGATATATGAAATGATTTAGGTATTGTACGCGGTATGTTTATGTTTTTCCAGATAATATTCATTCACCAAATTACCATTTTACCCACAACAAAAAACCGACAATACCACCATACTACCAAAAAGTGGTATTGTGTACCGAAAAGGAGCTCAGGTGCAAACTCTTTAGTGGCCTTTGTCACGCTCAATTTCAATTCACCAAAATGCAAGGAACCCGATACATTCATCATCTGCTTGCACAGTTAATCTTGAATCATGGAGGGACAGGTTCTGCCTGGTATCAGCCTCTAATAAACAATTGTGAGATTCTGATGACTCTGTAGACATAAGCAAATATGTAGTCCCTCTGACCATCTCAATGTAAACCATGCTTTATTATGAGAAAGTCCTCAGAAATACAATTTGAACAACGTTTTTGTTTCAAAAATATTGTCAATTACTGCAAAATCGACACGACCTTAAAACTCCTTTGAATACAAATATATTCATGTAACTTTTGTACAGTAAGCATGCATATCATTCAACTAATTGTTGGTTAAATTAGCAAAGCTTCGAAAGCAAAATCAGCCTCGCGTTGTCAAGAGGTAACAATAGATTTGATTATGAGCAATGCCACTCTAAACTACAAAATACTATGTGACAACAGACAAGGCTGCAGAGGACAATCCTAACCAAATCGACGAAGCAGAGCAAGTGAGAGAGAGCTGACAAAGTGACAAGCATAGAGCATACCAGATGCTTTTCGGTAGAAGAAGATTTCGTGGCAATTGTGGCATCAGTAGAGTAGGTTGCGGGATGATTTATAGAAGAAATATAATAGCGGCAGGCTCCTGCTAGCAGAATGGTGATACTGCCGGGTGCCGGCTGTTAGTCGTCTCCAAGACTCCAACACAGCACTACGTGCAAGCATCCGAATAGCTACCGATGCCTAGAGCAAAAGAATGAATCAATCCTAATAACCAACCTGAGCATCACCGTCGAGCAAATAAATCTGGACTCGATCTGGAGTGCTTAATTATAGTTGCTTATTAGCTCCATCCAATAACTAAGCAGACGGCTATGGAGCAAATAAAGCTGCAATTTTCCTGCTCGCAACCGGCCAAGGAAGAAGAAGGAACCCTGCCTGCATCTGCATCAGAGAATCAGAGGATGACGCATGAGAAGATGCATTCCAAGCAGGACAGGAATGCGCAATTATTAAAATAAAAAAATAGTAAGCTGATCCTTCACGAGGACGACTACTATGCCTTGTTGGGGGCATCATGGTGTCAGTGAGCTGGGTGCTCGCCGGGAAAGAGGCACGGTAGCAGGACGAGGGGCTGGTGCCGTGGTGCGGACGCCAAATCAGCCCAGTTTGGATATCTGATCATTTTCCATGTAATGAAAGCGTCGGACAAGGAAGATGATGGGGCGCCGTCGGACCTGGCGGCGGACTTGCCACCGGCGGCGACGAGAGAGGTGATGGCGGCAGATTCTGTCGAGATGGAGATTCACAACGCACTTGCCTCCTACTCGCCCGGCTGACGACAATACTCAGGTAATAGATCCTTCCCGTTTCAGTATATGTTCATCGTTGTGGAATCTAGACATTTTTTTGTTTTTTTACAACAAGCATATATATTAAACCTTAAGCAGCCATTACAAAGAGGTCCTCAAAGTAAACAGAAATTACAACAAGGTCCTCAGACTAGAGATCCACAGGGTTGTCGTTGCGTTCGACGGCGGCGAAGTCATCAGCGGGGGCAGCAGAGGCTACGGATGAGCTTGCACCTGGGTGAAGCACTGCGCGTTGCGACGGTTGAAGACGGAGCGATGGGGCCGAAGAAGACCACACCAAGCGAGTATAGGTTTGTAGAATCATCATCGCCGGAGAAAAACAAATGGCCACCAAGTCGCTTCCAGGGTGAACATGAGTGCGCCGGAACAACCAATGACGAAGAGCTACAAGGCCATAGTGGATCTGCTGAAGAGGCGCAGACTGCTTGCAGGCGAGGGCGGCGGCGGAGACGAAGGCCAGGGAGTGCCGATGCGTTCGACGAAGACGAACTCGCCTTGGAGAGGGGGGCGAGGGCAACAGAACAATCACCAAAGAACAAAGACCTTCTGGGGCGGTGGTGGTAGGGCGAAGGCGGAGCCGGCAATTGCAAAACATCAATGCGATCTGGGACAGGGAGCTCATCTCCACAAGGGAAGATGGGATCCATGGAACAACCATCGAGAAGAAGCAACAAGTGCGAAGCATAGCAGAAGAGCAAGCTACCGCACAAGCCAGCAGAGGGGGCGGGGTGGATGGGCGGAAGCAGAGCCGGCGACAACCAGATGTCGATGCGTTCAACGACAGAGAGCACACCCCACAAGGAGGTGGATCCGACGGAACAACCACCGAATCCGCACTGGCCAACAACGGATTGAGGGGGATGTGGCGCAAAAGCAGATCCCAACGATGGAGATGAGGGGTGGCGGAGGGGAAAAGGGAAAGGGGATCTGCGGTAGGGAGGCGGATGATAAATTTATTATCACGTACCTGAGCTCTGACGGAGACGGCGGTGGAGAGGGAGCCAAGGAAGAGATCCACGGCGAGCACACCGGCGACGGCGACGACGAAGAGACGTGAGAAAGCTATACGGCAACTACTACTAAGAGCAACTACTGCTATGAGCTAAAGACTAATCTCCCACGGCGGCGGCGAGCACGAGCTCGCCGGAGCCGGGAGGAGGGGCGAGGTAGTGGATCTCGGGAGCTCAAGCGGAGCCTTCGAGGCTAAGCTTTCTCCCCTGTTGTTTCCAGAATCTAGACGTTAATTAGCTTTGTCAACTACCCTGATTTTATCGATGAACATGTCAACTTCTTCAGGAAATAAACAAAGGTACATAGTAAACAAAGTTCGAGTATTATAACTCTTCACGTAGTACTAGCTTGATAGAAAATTAAGACTACAATAAAAGACCTTGGCATAGATTTTTTTTTGTGTGTTTTTGTTCCGGAGACACAATGTGGAGCTGTCATAAAACTACGCAGTACCTAGAATTTATCCAGAAAAATCAGTGTGGCTCGATGGTCTAGTGTAGCAAAAAGTTATCAGTACCTAGGATTCTTTTTTTTCCCCATTTTGGATAACTATCTGTGTGCAAAAAGTTAGCCAGTAACTAACTTTGTTTTTTTGTGTGCATTGAGATATTTATCCCTGTCTACTAAATCCAGGGTTATCAGTAATTAACACACAATACTCATTTGCAAAAAAGACATCCCATTTCATGTTACCTGTTCTGAACCTACGGACCCAAATGGAACACTGAGCTACATACATGGCTGCTTATATGAATCATTTTCCATGATTTTACCAAATTAAAATCAAGGTGCCTATTAAGAAATTCTTGTGTGATACTATTGTTTGATAGTATCCTTATCACCTCTTTGGTGTCCCCTGAAATTTTTGCCCTTTAGGATGGATGTATTAGTTTTTTTACGAACCTCACAAGATAGTGCATGTTTTATTGATATAGCAGAAAAAATATACAAGATTACATCACTAGAAGGCCATAGCTAGGAAAGAAAGAAAGAAAGCAACTGCACACGTCTGGTTGGATTTGGTTGTCGGTGCGGGAAATCACTCAACACACCGGCTGGTTGGATTGTGACATCAACGTGACCACACCACTCGACTTGACAATGGCCGCAAAGCCGAAGCTCAACCGCAACATCCAAAAACATTTGTGGATATCAACAATGATTTGTTGGTTCCTGCATCCATCATGTGTGTGCCAGTCCATCTAAAGATGCACCTACCGGCCGATTGCAACCGTAGTACATATGCCTGCTCTGCCCCGGTAAAGACCCACCGCCGACCAACCCACAGTGAAATTTGCCCAGTTCTCCAGTTTTCCTCCCAAAAGGGAAAGAACTCATGGTGTCTCAGTTCTTCAGAATTGCCCCACCAGACCAAAGACATCCAACAAGACCTTGTTCGTTCTACTGTTTCGGTTGTTCAGAGGTTGATTTCCAAGTGGGTAAAAACAAGAACTCTAGAAGAATTAAGACATCCGGGTAAAAGGAAGCACACAAAATAGTTATTTATCATTCATCAAGTGGAGAAACAAATGATACAAAGTGCGATAATACACACGGCCAGGAGTATTTTGTCTGAAAGAAATTGACAGATACATGAAAATAACCAATAATGATAGTACTGCAGCAAGCACTGACAAAAGTACATAAGAAATAGATGGCCAAAGGCCTCAATGGTAGAGATCAACCACACTGGCATTCTTCCAATAAGACTTGCAATAATAAAAAAGAAGTCACTAAAGCACACCAGGATAACGATTATCTTGAACAATTAAAAAACTGAAGAAGTGGCAGGGCAGTATCAGCATAAGTGATCAGGGCTTGCTGAAAGTTTCCTTGGACGATGTTCTCAAAAAAAAAAAGTTTCCTTGGACGAAGGATAACATAGGTTTCCCAGAATCTGCAAGTTCAAAAGTAAATTTCTCATTATGAGTTATGACTAAGGTGAAGATGGGTTGGACCCATTATTGACATTGAGTAGCGCTTAAATTTCAGTATCTATTATTTTTATTTTGGATTCCATGGGTTCGAACAATGCAACCAGCAGGATATGTGAAGTGCCAACATAAATTTCAAGGGAATTGACTGCCACAGAAAAAATTAAAAGATAGCAACAATACTCACTATTATGGTTCACTATCTATGATCTCACTTGAAGCACTACATGCATCGCGAGCTCCTTCCACAATCTGCACAAGACTTTCCTGTTGCGGGATCACCATCCCTGCTGCTGAAAAACAAGATCATTAGCTAAGACAATTCCATTTATTAGAGCACATAAGCCTGTATAATACTATTTGGAACATATGCTTTTTGTCACTTATCATTTAGGAGAGGGAGAGGGAGAGGGAGAGAGAGACTTACGTTGCATGAAGGTTGTAGGCAATGCTGATGGTTGATTTCCTCTATTATTTTCTATGTCGGCCACATCAATTTGACACCTTTCCTGGATGCCAGCGTACTAACATCAGCTGCCTTAAACTTGCAACAGATTACTAACATCTTCAGGTAACATCGCTTCATTCTCTTTGCTTGTTATCTTGAAGTGCAGACACTTGGCCCTTAACTCCTCAATTGTTTCCTGTATTTTCAGAGACATGGAAACACAAAGTGTTAGATATATACTTTTGTATATGTACACCTGAATAAATTAGTCGTTTGTATAAAACGGAGTTAAGAAATTAACTGGAATTGATACACTAATTCACGAGTATCAGCATCATGTAAGTCATGACATAAAAACCAGAGTCATTACTGGTTTTATTCTGACAAGGAACATTGATAAATACACGTTCGTAATGTACAAAATAGCATTCCTTCTCCAGTATTTCCAGAAAACTTAACCAACTCGGCATAAAGATTTTCAAGGAGCTGTTTGCCAAATTTACTATGGTATCATTTTTTATCACTCATTGTCGATCCTTTCTACCTTTTCACAACCCAAGGAAATGAATCCAATATATCAATTTGTTGATGTCGAAAGTTGATGACATACAACGTCCAGTGATTCTCATAGTAGAATGGCATAAATATCTGTGAAAGGCCAAATATGTATACAGCACAAGAAAAAAGGGACATGGCAAGGAGTCAAAATTTAAATAGGAAGAAAATATACAGCAAAAGTAAAAAGGAACATGGTGCAAGGAGTAAAAATTAAACAAGAAGGGAAGAGCATGTCACAATTCAAAGAATGTACTTACATAATTGGCTACTTCAAATTGTCTGGTCGTGTAACGTTCCTTAATATGGATTGCACAGATTCATAATCATATGGAAGATAAGTTAGAAACTCCTACAATTTTATACAAAAAAAGAAAAATGATGAGTGCATGCAAAACTGTAAAACAAAAGAATCAAAAGATTTAGATGAAGTATTATCTACCATTATTTTTGACTCTATTGTGACCCTGTGATTACTGATTTCTGGTCGATGATCTCTATCATCTTGTCTCAAGCAGTATATGAAGAACAATATGGTCAAACCTCCAACACATTCACCAACACCAAACTCTTTTGATTGTCACTCCATCTATATTTATTATATAATTGGGATGTCCACCATCTTGGCTTTTAGTGATGAGTATGTGACTGTTAATTGAAAACAAAAATAAATTCAGTTTTGTCTCCATGAGATCCTCCATGATACAAGAGCTAAGAAAAAAAGGCGGTTGTAGGAAGCATATGACAAAATAAAGTTGTACCTGTCATTGCCAAAATTTTCAAATATATGCTATATCAGTTTTATAGCTTTTTCAGCAGATGGATCAGGGCGATGATAGCATCCAAAAGGGGATGCATCTGATTTAAGGACCCTCGGCAAAAAAGTGGGATGGGTCCAAATTAATCGGATCCCCAAATACCCGACCCTTAGGACCATTTTTGTCGATGCTTTGTAACATTCTAGTCTTCTTAGGGATAGAATCTTCAGATTTAGTGCCTTTTGGACCACTGCCTTTGGCACCTCCTGCACTGCCTTCTAGTTGACTTCCACTATCAGAGGCTGTTGCATCTGATTCTCTTCCATCATCGCTGCTACCTTGTTTCTCACTATCAGTCTCAGTAAGATCAACCACAGCGAGGTTATCCTTGTGATGCCAGATTTCTGATGCAAGGAACATGTGGTATTTAGCTATTATAGCCTGCATTTTAAGGCACAAGTACATCGGGCAGTTTAACAAAAAGAAAAGAAAAGGAAAAAATTGAATAATTATTCTACTTGCGAACCACAGCATGAAAAAACCAGTCATCACTGAAACCATTATTCAACAATGTAAGCCAAATAGAGATATAAATGCAGCAAAGAACAGGAGAAGAAATACAAGTTGCTTTGCTGCTTTTCAGACAGCTCCTTATACTTGAATTAGTGACTTAAAGTATTCATCAACTTCTGATACATGCAAGAATGGATCGGATCAAGGTAAAGAAAAAAAAGTGTTCACACTGAGTATAGGGACAAATATATGGGGAAAAATAACCATACCACATTTTCTGCAACATTTCTTCTCATGAGATTCTAATGAATCAACCATAGATTTACAGTTATTCACCATGTAAATGCTAGCTACTAGACTTTTCCATTTTGATCTTACAAGATACAGAAGCAAGATGGAAAACTTACCGCAACAGATATAGAAAGCATTACATTTTAACCATTCCATTGTCTATTCCAAACATTTGCCAGGGCCTGGACTACCCAATTACTCATCCAACCATGTGGTTGGAATACTTCTATAAATGCAGCTTCAGTAAACTAAAATGTACCTAAATTCACTAGCACCCTTCTTTGTTGCTTTTGTTTATCTTGGACGAGATAAACTTGTCATAGAATTTATCTAGTCCATTTACAATATTACATACTTTGATTCCAAGTAATTCCTTCAATTCTTGGGCACACGGCTAATTGCTTTCGAGGTTATGTATGTCTTCAACAGCATTTTGTCCACGACAACTAACAATTTTCTATAATGTGGTCTACTTTGATAGCCATATCAGTTTGAAGGTCCAGGTCATCCAAATAAAGAAGCAAGCATATTTCTTATCTTAGGAACACGAACAAATGAGTCATCTTGTTCCTCGAAGGGGCACTCCTCCTTCTTCCTTAGCTTCGCAATATTGCACCCTTTGCATTGAGCATCTTACGCTTGTGCTTCTTCTTAACCTGAAAAGGGGAAGGGGCATGACAGGACTTAAAATAGGCATTTTCAATGTATTTATTATTGAAATTGAAAAAATTGAAAACAATAGATAAGAACAATACAAACAAAGGTCACAGTTTAGGCTTAACTTTTCAATTATACTTACATCTGGAATCAATGAACATATAGTCAATCATGTCAAGTTGAACATCTGAGATGCCATTTTTTCCATACACTTTGTCTGCCCAAGGTTTTACCTAAAAAGGGGAAAGAAGGAGAATGTATAGTTAGATGTGTTTATGAAATACATGAATGCATTGTTGAATAATTGCTCAGCCCTTTGTATTTCTCTCAACTCTCTCTTTTGCAAAGTTAATGGAGCAGGTAGAGCTCCACACTGTCTGTCGAATAGGACAATAGTGCCATCAAAATTTGGGTTGTATGCTCTGCATTGTACATAGTACTAGTAGTGGGCAGTGTAGTTGGTAGTAGTACTTAAGTATGCCTGTACTAGATAATTGACATTTGCTTCTATAAAGTAGAAGAGCAGTTGCGGCTCAAATTAGTTCAACAGCACCAAGTGTGTTTGTGCTCTCTGTTCTCTCATCTTCTTCCACCTCTCATGTGTGAGCTGTGTGTGGCGTGAGTGTGAGTTTGAGGGACCTGATCGAGTGAGTAGTGCTAAAATGCATATGCATACATTTTTACATACCTTGATGCCTGCGCCAAGATAAGCAAAAACATCATCCACCATTGATGAAGTATAATACTGTAGTCTTGCGGTCTTCATGGCCGCATCACCAGTTTCATGGCAATCAAGGTTATCCAAATAAAAAACCTACTAGTCATATTTGCTTTTGTAAAAAAAACAAAAGTTTTCAAAGATGCTTACAAGACCTTTGAATGATCCATTAATTTCTTACATAGTCACTTGTAGCCACTGTATTCAGGTCCAAGACTGATCCCAAACATTCGCGAATGAGAAATAGAAGAAGTTGTGAAGGAAGAAAAGTTGAACACTGCCGCTAAAAAAAGTCTGACTTCCAGCATAGTGTTGCCAGCATTCCTAGCAGTTGCACATGCTTTGTCAACATCAAAACAAGTAATAAAATTGGCTGGGTGAGTTTTCAATTTAGGATTGGACCCTTTTTTTGCTAAAAGAGCATCTAGAATACCATCCACTATAACATTTTGACCTAGATCAATTTCCTCCTCGGGCATCTCTCTAGCCCTTGGAAGCCCATGTATGATTTTTCAACACTCTAGTGTTATCAAACAACGACTATTTGACCCAAGACTCATCAAAATAGCATATTCTTCTTGGTACTTCACCACCTTGCACATCGGAAGTATCCATTGGATAGAGTTTTGTTCCCTTCGTGCAAGGAGAAGGCACAACAATCAAACCCAAGCTTGCTCAGTTCAAATTCAAGGTGGTGAAAAATGTGTTCGGCAAGCTTTGGGTTTGATTGTTGTGCCTTCTCCTTGCACAAAGTGAAGAGAACTCTGGTCCGATTGATACTTCTAAAATGCAAAGTACCAGGGAGAATATGCTATTTTGATGAGTTTTGGGCCAAATAGTCATCGTCTGATAACACTAGAGGTGTTGAAAATCATACATGGGCTTCCAAGGGCTAGAGAGATGCTCGAGGAGGAAAAATGATCTAGGTCAAAATGTTATAGTGGATGACTTTCTAAATGCTCTTTTGGTAGAAAAAGGGTCCAATCCTGAATTAAAAACTCACCCAGCCAATTCTATTACTGATTTTGATTTTGACAAAGCATGTGCAACTGCTAGTAATGTTGTCAACACTATGCTGGAAGTCAACTTTTTTAGCGGCAGTGTTCAGCTTTTCTTCCTTCACAACTTGTTCTAATTATCTCATTCGCGAATGTTTGAGATCAGTGTTGGACCTGGATATAGTGGCTACAAGTGATTGTGTAAGAAATTAATGGATCATTAGAAGAAAGGTTTTGAAAAGTTCACTGAATCATATTCCATTTGGAGCCTAGTGACATTTCTTGCAAGCATATTTGAAAACTTTTCTTTTTTTTACAAAAGCAAATACGACTAACAGTAACTGGCAGGTTTTTTGTTTGGATAACCTTGATTGCGTTGAAACTGACGATGCAGCCATGAAGAACGGAAGACTCCAATATTATAGTTCATCAATGGTGGATGATGTTTTTGCTCGTCTTGGCGTAGGCATCAAGGTATGTAAAAATTTATGCATATGCATGTTAGCACTACCTCACTCCGGTCTCTCAAACTCACGCTCACGCCACACACAGCTCACACATGAGAGGTGGAAGAAGATGAGAGAATAGAGAGCACAAACACTTGGTGCTGCTGAACTAATTTGAGCTGCAGCTGCTCTCCTACTTTATAGAAGCAAATGTCAATTATCTAGTACATGCATACTTGAGTACTGCTACGAACTACACTACCCACTACTAGTACTATGTACAAGGCAGAGCATACAGCCCAAATACTCATGCAATGTTGTCCTATACGACAGACAGTGGTGCTCCATTAACTTTGCAAAAGAGAGAGTTGAGAGAAATACAAGGGGTTGAGCAATTATTCAATAATGCATTCATGTATTTCATAAACATCTAACTATACATTTCCCTTCCTTCCCCTTTTTAGGTAAAACCTTGGGCAGATACAGTTTATGGGAAAAATGGCATCCCAGATGTTCAACATGACATGATTGACTATATATTCATTGATTCCAGATGTAAGTATAAGTGAAAAGTTAAGCCAAAACAACAGGAAGAGATAATAAAACCCGAAGTCATGCTGCTCAACAGGTTGATAAAACACAGTTTATTAACGAGCTTTTAGCACCACAGAGAGCGATAATAAAACGCGAAGTCATCATCTACTCAACGGGATCATAAAACCCGTTTTATCCACCAGATTTTAGCACCCCGGGAAGAGATAATAAAACCCGAAGAAAACACAATTCATTCAGAGCAATCAGCAGGATCTCTCAAGTTAGGGTGACAGAAGCAGCCAGTAGATGCAAGGATGTATTGAGCACAGATTAGTGCTAGCCACTCCACTGCTACTTGAAGTTCCATAAAGACATCAGTTCATAGTGACATCAATTCAAGTTCAGGTGCTCTGACTACAAACCTACATCAGTTCCAAGTCACAGTCCAAGTTCATCATACATATCATACATTACAGGACCACACATGGAGAGAGTTTACTACAAACCATCATGCATCATGCCTTCAAAAAATTGCATCACCAAGCAATCACAATGAACACCAAACAAATCGCTACTGACTTATGGAAGCAGTGCATCAAGAGCCAAGATTTCGATACTTTTCAGGGCCTAGATCTCGGACAACCTGTGGCAATAAGTCAACATATCCATTGAGGTCGTTAAACACCAGGTTGTACATAATCATGGATGCTACCTCGGCGTCTGATGCCTGCATTTTTCAGAGTGATAAGGATAACCCAAAGTGTTAGACATAATTCTGCCTGAATCAAGCTGTACAGTGTGATAAAGAGTTACCTATTTCAACTCATAGTCCACTTTGTGCTTGTCCCCATTATAATACTTCAAGTAGTACATCGTATCAAATACACATTTACATTCAGGATGAGTCTCAACCGTAATATATGGGAGACCATCCCAATCAAAAGCAGCACTTTTAGTCTCAGAGAATATGGATATTGCAGCATTAAGCCTATGTTGTATGTCCTTAGAGATTTTATTGTGGTGAGAATTCTTTCCAGCACAAGGATCAAGTATGTCGATCTGTCCAAATGTGAAGTTGACATTATATACTGACCAATGCTCATTTTTGTAGACTGGCAAAAGAACCTGTACATGTTCAAGAAACTGTAAGAATACCAAACAAGAAGAAACTATAAGAATACTAAGCTCGTTGTAGAAGATTGACTTAAATGTCTGCACTCTAGAAATTGGTTAGGCTTGAAGTGCAATTTTAGTGTTTGACAACGAGATCTGGTGACATCTTGTTCGACCAATTCTTATGGATGTAAGCATCAAGGCCCCACCGCACCTTTGGTAAGGGTGTGTTTCGGTGATAAATGACAACCATATACTTGTGACTAACCTTTGTTTTGTAGCGGATTTATCTTTGGGTTATTGTCATAAGTAATTAATGAAAAGAGACCCCTCAATTTGAATTAATGGATGATCAATGGACAAATACTACAAGGCTAAGGACATTTCTAGTTCCGAGTGTCACAAGGAGATGAAGAACACTTGGATTTGCTAGTTTTGTAGTGTTTGACCGTACTATTAAGAGGGGTTCACACTTGAGTAGCTTGACCATGCCAAATGTTATGCCATATTTATGCACTCTCGAGTTCCTTGGTCACTAAACAGCTCAAGACACTCATGGAAACACTTTGGAAGCAAAAGACTTGAAGAAAAACTCAAAGGAGATTGAATTGGATGAGTTCCGAAAAGGGTTGTTGGATCATCCGACGCTATCTTATTTAGTTGCACGGATGATTATTGTGAAGGACTCGAGAATTCAATAGCACCGGATGAACCGCGATGTCAGCGAAGCATCGGTTCATCCGATGACCTAGGGTTTAACGTGATGACAAATCAAGTCAAGGCCTTGCATTGGATGAAGCAACAGATCAGTCGATGGTTCATCCGTGCGCATATATTGCTATGAGACGCACCGGTGAATGCTTCTGACCGGATGAACCGACGCATGAGGAGATTACCAGGTTCATCCGTGACCACTGTTTATTCTACGCAGAGACGTTTTGAGTGAAGAGGCTTCAGCACCGGATAAACCGACGCTACAACGGTGTAAGCGTCGGATGAAGTGGTACAGCATTCATGTTCAACGGCTATAATTCGAGACACAGAGTGACTGGATGAACCAACATTGTCGCAAGGGGAACCGTCAGTTCATCCGACGGTACTACTTTTCAGAGGACTTTTGTAACGGCTAGCCTCCCTTGCTAGTCCTATAAATTGGACCCCCCTGCATCTCTTGAGCTGCCTTTGCCACTCTGAAGAACCACAGCAGCCAAGGAGAAGGAGAGTTAGTGCTTTGATCATTTGGATTTCATCTTCCTAGCCAAGAGGGATTCTTTCTTGGTGATCAAGAGTTTCAAGGTTCTTTCATTGGCATAGCTGAGTGCATTGGTCAAGTGAAAGGTTGTGAGCTTGTTACTCTTAGAGTTTGACGGCTCCTAGATGGTCTCGATGATTTGGGGTTCTTGGTGACCTCTTGGAGTTTGTGATCTTGGCTTATCTTGCTTGTTTGATGGTGAGGGAGTTATCATTACTAACAAGAAATCTAATGAAGTTGTGTTCAAAGGTTTTCGCCATGGGAACATCTATCTTGTGGACTTCTCCTCTCATGAAGCAAACTTGAGTACTTGTCTTTTCACCAAGACATCCAAGGGTTGGCTATGGCATTGTCGTATTGCACATATAGGCATGAGTCAACTCAAGAAGGCTTTCAAAAGAGGTTTAGTTCTTGGTGTGAAGGATGTCACATTTGAGAAGGATAAGTTATGTGGAGCATGTCAAGCCGGCAAGCAAGTAGCAAGCCACCATCCTATGAAGGCTTATGTATCTACCTCAAGACCTTTGGAAATCTTGCACATGGACCTCTTCGGCCCTACTACATACAAGAGTCTTGGTGGTAATCTTTATTGTCTTGTCATTGTTGATTATTACTCATACTACACTTGGACATTCTTTACGGAGGACAAGAGCAAGACATTCGGGATCTTCAAGAACTTTGCTAAAAGGGCTCAAAATGAATTTGAGTCATCTATTGTGAAGATCCAGTGACAATGGATCGAATTCGAAACACCAATGTAGAAGAATATTGTGATGAGCTAGGCGTCAAGCATGAATTCTCCTCAACCTACACACCACAACAAAATGGTGTGGTAGAAAGGAAGAACAAGACTCTCATCACATTGGCTAGAGCTATGTTGGATGACTATGGTATCTCTCAAAGATTTTGGGCGGAAGCTATCAACACGGCGTGTCATGCTTCAAATAGGGTGTATCTCGTGAAGACACCCTACGAGCTTCTCATTGGGAGGAAGCCCAACATCTCCTACTTCCGAGTCTTTGGGTGTAAGTGTTTCATTTACAAGAAGAGGAAGCACCTAGGGAAGTTTGAGAGTAGGGTAGATGAGGGCATGTTTCTTGGTTATGCATCAAACTCCAAGGCATATAGAGTATTCAACAACACTACACGTGCTGTTGAAGAAACATGTGACGTGGAGTTTGATGAATCTAATGGCTCCCAAGGAGATGGCTATTGTTGTGATGATGTAGGAAAAGAACCTCTCCGAGATGCAATGAAGAAGATGGCTATTGGGGACATCAAGTCCAAAGAGGATGATGATGCACCTTCTACTTCCCACAACCATGAAGACTCATCCTCTTCCGATGATGACAATGATGATCATCAAAGAAGAACAAGACAAGAAAGCTCATCTTCCTCAAATGGACCACCTCCTACATCACAAGACACCCAAGATCAAGGAGAAGAAGAACCGGAAGTAGTGCAACCTCAAGACGATCCAACCACACTTGAAAGGCGTACAAGGACTTCATTAAACCACCCCATCCATCTTGTCTTGGGTGATCCCAAGGGTGGTACACGTATTCGCTGCAAACAATATGCTTCGTTTTGCAAACATCATGCATTTGTTTCTTTTGTAGAACCCACTACTATAGAGGAAGCTTTTGAGGACCCGGATTGGATCTTGGCTATGCAAGAAGAGCTCAACAACTTCACAAGAAATGAAGTTTGGGTCCTAGTAGAGCACCCCAAGAACAAGAACGTGATTGGCACCAAGTGGGTCTACCGAAACAAGCAAGATGAACATGGAGTTGTGGTGAAGAACAAGGCAAGACTTGTCGCCAAGGGCTACTCTCAAGTGGAAGGCTTGTACTATGGAGAGACCTTTGCTCTGGTTGCACGTCTTGAAGCAATCCGTATCCTTCTTGCTTATGCCTCAAATGGATGTCAAGAGTGCCTTCTTAAATGGCTTCATCAATGAAGAAGTCTATGTTGAGCAACCTCCCGGTTTTGAAGATCCCACACATACTAACCATGTCTATAGGTTGATCAAGGCTTTGTATGGACTTAAGCAAGCTCCTAGGGCATGGTATGAGAGGCTCCGGGACTTTCTCATCAAGGAAGGCTTCAAGATTGGAAGAGTGGACAATACTCTATTCACCAAGATTATCAACGGAGAGCTCTTCATTTGTCAAATCTATGTTGATGATATCCTCTTTGGCTCTACCAATCTTAAAGTGTGCAAGGACTTTAGTGATCTCATGACTAAGGAATTCGAGATGTCTATGATTGGGGAGCTCAACTTCTTCCTTGGGTTTCAAATCAAGCAATTGAAGGAAGGGACCTTCATCCATCAAGAAAAGTACACTAATGATATTCTCAAGAAGTTCAAGATGGATGATTGCAAACCAATCAAGACACCAATGCCTACCAATGGACATCTCGACTTAGATGAGGGAGGTAAACCGGTTGACCAAAAGCTTTACCGTTCTATGATCGGCTCCCTTCTTTATCTTACCGCATCTAGGCCCGATATCATGTTTAGTGTTTGCATGTGTGCTCGGTTTCAAGCCAACGCTAAAGAATCTCACCTAAGTGCTTTGAAAAAGATCCTTAGATACTTAAAATACACACCTAGCATTGGCTTGTGGTGCCCCCATGGTGCTTGTTTTGAGCTCTTGGGTTATTCGGATTCGGATTTTGCCGGATGTTGAGTAGACCGTGAGAGCACTTCGGGTGGGTGACATTTGCTAGGTCGATCTTTGGTTGTTTGGTCCTCTAAGAAGCAAAACTCCGTGGCCTTATCCATGGCGGAGGCGGAATACATTTCCTCCAGGGCTTGTTGTGCTCAAATCCTCTATATGAAGCAAAACCTCTTGGATTATGGTGTGGTTCTAGATAGGGTTCCTCTCCTTTGTGGCAATGAAAGTGCCGTAAAAATTGCTAACAACCCGATTCAACACTCGCGCACTAAGCACATTGATATCCGCCATCACTTCTTGCGAGACCATGTGGCTAAAGGAGATATTCTCCTTTGTGGTGTTCGCTCCGAGGAGCAATTGGCGGATATATTCACTAAGCCTCTTGATGAAAACACCTTTTGTAGGCTAAGGAGTGAATTAAATGTGCTTGATGCGTCTAACATCATGTGATGCTTGTCATATAGTTTGCATTTGCATATGTACATGGTGTAGGGGCTTGTCTAACCTTGTTAAGATAGTGGTGAGTATGGGTCTTGCTTGAGCCGGTGGTTCCAATGTTTCGCTCAAGGCATGTTGAAAGGCTCACCATGAGTAAGCTTAACAAGGGTTCAAACTTGGCAAGATAGTTTATCTTTCCACTTTGCATCTTTTCTCGTCATATAGTATGCATTCATGTTTATTTTCATGCATTTGTTCTTGCATAACATTGCGTGAGAGGTGTCACAAAGGAAAATCACACTATGAGAAAGTTGCTTAGCGTTCAATGCAAATCAACATCTCCAAAAGTGTGCTAAGACAAATGATGGTGCTTAATGCCTATTGAGTTATGTCCTAACGAGCTTAAAGTTTCTATCTCTAAGTTCAAAGGCAATGACTCATACATTCCCTTTTTTGGATCTTATTCACCTATTTTTCTAAAAAATCTATAAGGTCTATCCCTTGTAGGGAATCTATGGTGTATATACCTCTATTTTGCAAAGGAGTGCTTGAGGGGTGAGGTTGTCACTCAGGATTGATCCAAAGATGTGCTTGAGTTGGCTTGTGTGTGGCTTTTGTCGGATCAAAAATGAGCTTTAGTTCAACATTCTGTTTTTATCTTCACCGGATAAACCGCTGCTAAGTAGGTTCCAGCGTCGGTTCATCCGGTGGCCGGGTCAGTTTGAATTTTGCTCAGTGCGCCTTTGTTAGCTATCGTCGGATGAACCGACGCTCACCTCTGTGGTTGCAGTGGTTCATTTGGTGCTACTAAAATCTGGGGCAAATTCAGACCCGCGTGTTATTCATCTGACGCATCTAAAAACAAGGCCATCAGATCATTCGGTGATGTGTTTCTCAGATCTGCCCATATCATCCGACGCATACACCGACGCTACACGTTTTTCACCGTCGGTTCATCTGACGCATCTCTGCAGCGTGGCCCCACATGTCATAACCGCTCTTCTCCGTTTTGGATCCCAAATCTGTTTCAACCGCTCGTGACTGCTCCCGTACGCCGGCGAAATCCGTCCGTCTCCGGCCACCATTGCCACGCACCGCCGCACCTGGAGCACCGCCGTCCTCAGGACTTCACCGCCGGCCACATCCGCCGCTGTACCGCCACCCCTTCCGGCCAGTTTTCGCGCGCACACCACTGCAGGCCCTAATTAGGGTTTGGAGCGCCGCCGCTGTTTTCGGCCGGACGCCGCCACACCAGCTCGTCGGCAGCCATCTACGAATGCACGGGACCCCTCTCCGCCCTCCACTGCCACATCTCGTCGACTTCTTCGCAGTGGTGAGCAGGCCTCCTCCCTGTTCTTCCTACCTGTGCCGCTTCTGCTTGCTTAGAGAGAAATTCAGGATGAATTTGCTGGAGTCTTGTGATCTGTGACCTTCAATTATCTGCAAACTCTCATTTGTTCAGAGATTAGTTGCTCAATTTCATCCAATTTCCTCTATCTCATGCAATTGAGCACTGTTTGGCTACTGTTTATGCCCTGTTCTATCACTATTCACCACTGTTCATGCTATGTTCAGAGTGTGTATGTCTCAATAGCTTAAAATCTTGTTCCTGATCACACACCATGCTCTATCTCATTATCTTCGTGCATATGTGCTTCTGGTTCATGCTCCTTTTGGCATATCCCTGTCAGTTGCTCATATTCATGACTTTGCACACACATTCACATCTTGTGCACCTAAGGACTATCCTAGTCTTTATCTTTTCATGCCATGATCATCTTCTAGAATTCATGTTTAGGCTCTATCTATTCATGTGCTTTGCTTAAGGACTCCCATTCTTTAGTTACTTATCTTGTTTATACTCTTAGCTCGCCATTCTATAATCTTCCACCTTTTTCTCTGACAGATGGCAGGCGACAAGAGGAAGGGCAAGGCCGTTGTTGAGCCGAAGAAGAAGAAGAGCAGACAGGAAAAGGAGTGGGAGCGTGTGCTCCAAGTGCCTGACATCGAGGGTCAGCCACAGCGGGGTATACGGATCGGGGCGGTGCGAGGGGAGCAGCCCCATGGGCAGCGGTGTTCTGCGTTCAGCCGTCTTGGTACCCGGCGAGCAGACTCAGTCACCCTCTTCTGCACCACGTACCGGTCCTCGGACTCGTGGTGGCCACTCGACCTCACCGACTCCTAGGCAGGAGGAGGACAGCAGTGGTTTGTGGAGCGGGATCGAGGATCGATCGAGAGGGCCCGAGATCCGTATGGGTGCACACATGCACGAGGCCTTGAGGTCTACCTCCGTGATCTGAGGAGCCTTTCTGGTCCGAAGATCCGGAAGTTGAGGTTTGTGATAGAGGACGAGTGGTTCCCTCCTCAGAGAGAGAACTGTGACCCCCGGTTCTGGACCATTCTTCAGGAGAGCTTCTATGCCTCCTATGTCGTGAAGGGATCACATTGAGCCAGCCAAGACAGATGCTTCGGTGGACAACACTTGAGCGCGGCACCGGAGTCCCGATACTCCCACACTTTGACTACCTCCCGGGACTTGCAGCTCTGGTCAGTGAGAGGCCGCGGTACGTGCCAGAGTGGGTCAGAGTGTTCTACTCGACTGTCTACGTTGAGGAGGCCCGACTCTCGATCAGATTCATGTTTATGGGGCAGCGATGTGACTCACTCGAGAGGATTGCGAGTTCCTTGGGGTTCAGGTCGACGACACGTCGATTCACTACTTGGCCTACCACGACGTTGAGGCTCCTCGCCGTGCTCACACTCCTATCGCTTCCTTCGATGAGCGATCGCTTCCTCTTCCGGTGTTTCTCCTCGGCACCCCTTGGACCCCTGACAGACTGACACGTGAGGCCTACGTGGTCCACTTCGCTCTCAGGAGGTCCCTACTCTTCAGGATGGGGAATGCAGAGTCGATCACCGGAGTCCGGTGGTTACTTCTATATCGTGACTCACCAGCCGTTCGACATCGTTGATATTCTTCTGAGTGAGATCAAGGATGCTATTATGGATGGGATGGGGATGACACAGCAGTTCCCCTTTGCTCACCGGATCAGTTGGATGCTCTCGAGGTTGGAGTCTCAGCGATATATCTCTGTCTTGGAGCATTCTCGGTACGTGTTCAAGACATACTAGCCACTGATGCCAGGGGACAGGAGGCAGACCTGGGATAGGACGAGAGTAGAGGACCTTCAGCTCATGCTACTGAGGTAGCTATGGGAGGCTCGTCGGGATGAGCTTCTTGCTCTTCGAGGGGCCTATGCTGCGCGACCGAGGACTCGGCGAGGAGGACTTTGAGCCCGAGATACAGCACATCTTCCGTACTCGACGTGCTCACGACGACGAGGCTGGGGGCTCCAGCTTGCCAGGACAGCGAGAGGCTGAGTCGCCGATTCCACCTATCTCTACCTCTCGTGTCACTCGGCCCGGATGCTCTAGCTTGATGATCCGATCCTTTGGCCGACCGGTCGAAGGCCACGATGGAGATTCGGCGTGAGATGCGTAGTTCAGCGGCGGGAGGCACGGAGATCATACTAGATGGTATACGTCCAAGGGAGGCACAGAGGTTGATTCTTGCAGCGGAGGAGGCTCGAGGCAGCAGCTCAGCAACACCAAATGATGATTGCTCGGATGTTCTCGTTCATGTCCACTGTTTGGGTCGACTCTTTCGGCACGGGCTTCAGCCTGCCTCTCCCGACCAGCGGCTCCTTCACCGAGCCGGCCATTTCTACCTCACATCGCGTAAGCCTCCCCATCCGACGGTCTCGATCTCAGCTTCACCACTCCTTCCGTCAGGACGTTCACTACTCAGCAGCTCTCGACTCCACACGACGACACTACTTGAGCAGCTCGAGGCGGGCAGTTTTCTCGCACCGTCGACTCGGTGATGTCTCCTTTCCCGGCCGGACCGATCTTCTCGAGACACCGTCACGACCTTCTTTGGGGTTCACCTCGCCCATGCCTTCCATGGCTACTCCTCAGGTAGAGCGACTCGATCAGGAGGATACCACACTTCGCTCTATCACTCAACAGATCGAGTCCGAGATGGCAGCTGTGAGTACTCAGGCACTTCCCACCTCTACCGGCACCGACATAGCTCGTATCCCTTCACCTGTCCGGTCTTCACCTGTCTGGTCTTCACCAGTCTGATCTTCTGAGCTGTCAGGGTTCGAGTCCGATGATGGTGACACCTCACGAGATACCACGCTCGCTCCTCACGGTTGTTACCACCGTGACACCTCGGCGCTCGACTTCTCCTCCACCTCGGGATTAGGACCCTTTTTGGTGCTTGTTGCCAAAGGGGGAGATAGATAGGGGGAGTAGAGATAGGAGGAGCTTGGGAGTTTGTTTTGAGAGCTTTTGTGCCCCTTGTTTGTTTTATGGAGTTCATGATGAGACATATATTTGGATCTTGTGTATGTTGATGGTTTACATGTCTACTCATGCTTGTGTGTTTGTTTAATTAATGCATGTGTGCTTGTGCTTATCTCTTTCATGCATTAGTTGTTGAGTAATACGCTTTAATTTCAAATTTTTGTGTATCTCTACTTGTGTTGTCATCTATCACCAAAAAGGGGAGATTGTAAGCATCAAGGCCCCACCGCACCTTTGGTAAGGGTGTGTTTCGGTGATAAATGACAACCATATACTTGTGACTAACCTTTGTTTTGTAGCGGATTTATCTTTGGGTTATTGTCATAAGTAATTAATGAAAAGTGACCCCTCAATTTGAATTAATGGATGATCAATGGACAAATACTATAAGGCTAAGGACATTTCTAGTTTCGAGTGTCACAAGGAGATGAAGGACACTTGGATTTGCTAGTTTTGTAGTGTTTGACCGTACTATTAAGATGGGTTCACACTTGAGTAGCTTGACCATGCCAAATGCTATGCCATATTTATGCACTCTCGAGTTCCTTGGTCACTAAACAGCTCAAGACACTCATGGAAACACTTTGGAAACAAAAGACTTGAAGAAAAACTCAAAGGAGATTGAATTGGATGAGTTGAAACCGAAAAGGGCGCGCCGGATCATCCGACGCTATCTTATTTAGTTGCACCGGATGATTATTATGAAGGACTCAGCAGAATTCAATAGCACCGGATGAACCGACGGTGTATCAGCAGAGCATCGGTTCATCCGATGACCTAGGGTTTGGTAACAGTGACAAATCAAGTCAAGGCCTTCAGCATCGGATGAAGTAACGATCGAGTCAGCGGTTCATCCGGCGCACGCATATATTGCTAACAGAGACGCACCGAGTGAACCTGCTTCAGCACCGGATGAACCGACGCACGAGGAGATTACCAGCGGTTCATCTGGCGACCCTGTTTATTCTACGCAGAGACGTTTTGAGTGAAGAGGCTTCAGCAGGATAAACCGGCCTTACAACGTGTACGTCGGATGAAGTGGTACAGCGTTCGTGTTTAACGGCTATAATTCGAGACACAGAGTGACTGGATGAACCGACATTGTCGCAGGGGGAACCGTCGGTTCATCCGACGGTACTACTTTTTAGAGGACTTTTGTGACGGCTAGCCTCCCTTGCTAGGCCTATAAATTGGACCCCCCTGCATCTCTTGAGCTGCCTTTGCCACTCTAAAGAACCACAGCAGCCAAGGAGAAGGAGAGTTAGTGCTTTGATCATTTGGGTTTCATCTTCCTAGCCAAGAGGGATTCTTTCTTGGTGATCAAGTGTTTCAAGGTTCTTTCATTGGCATAGCTGAGTGCATTGGTCAAGTGAAAGGTTGTGAGCTTGTTACTCTGGGAGTTTGACGGCTCCTAGACGGTCTCAGTGATTTGGGGTTCTTGGTGAGCTCTTGGAGATTGTGGGAGCCCCGGGAAGTTCTTGGTGTAAATGGATTGAGACCCACCATTCCGGAGATGGAGAACGGGTACTCTTAGTGAGCACTCAAGTCTAAGTGGCTTGAGGGGGAGCAAAACTCTTAGTGAGTGCTCCAACGTGGATTAGGGAGAAGCGTCAACTTCTCGATACCACGAGAAAAAATTCGGTTGTCTCGTGTCTTCCCTTTCTACCTTCTTGCACTTAATTCCGCATTTACTTTCAGCTTCTAAGTTCCTTTGCTTTTGTTCCCTCTAGTTTGCTTTGCTTGTTGCATATCTTGACTAGGGTGCTTTACACTTGTTAGTGTGAATCTTGCTAAGGAACATTGTTGTTAGTGTGTTTAGTTGGTAGGAAGAAACCTTTTTAAATGGGCAACACTAGAGATATAGGTTAAGGTTTGTTTCCTTATTCTAGAAATTTGAAGAAGGCCCATATTCAAACCCCCCCTTCTATAGGCCATCGATCCTACAATGGATTAGTTCCTATGAATGGTAAGATAAAAGCAAATAAATGAGAAGATAAAAGCAAATAATCAATATTAATATTGATTATTTGCTTTTATCTTCCCATTTATTTGCTTTTATTTTACCATTCATAGAAACTAATCAATGAGAATTGGTCGAACAAGATGTCACCAGATCTCGTTGTCAAACAACTGAAATTGCACTTCAAGCCTAACCAATTTAGAGTGCAGACATGTAAGTACAATCTTCTACCACGAGCTTAGTATTCTTACAGTTTCCTGAACATATACAGGTTCTTTTGCCGGTCTACAAAAATGAGCATTGGTCAGTATATAATGTCAACTTCACATTTGGACAGATCGACATACTTGATCCTTGTGCTGGAAAGAATTCTTGCCACAATAAAATCTCTAAGGACATATGACATAGGCTTAATGCTGCAATATCCATATTCAGTAAGACTAAAAGTGCTACTTTTGACTGGGATGGCCTCCCATATATTACGGTTGAGACTCATCCTATGTAAATGTGTATTTCATACGATGTACTATTTGAAGGATTATAATGGGGACAAGCACAAAGTGGACTAAGTTGAAAGAGGTAACTCTTTATCACATTGTACAGCTTGATTCAAGAAGAATTATGTCTAACACTTTGGGTTATCCTTATCTCTCTAAAAAATGCAGGCATCAGACGCTGAGTTAGCATCCATGATTGTGTACAACCTGGTGTTTAACGACCTCAATGGAGCTGTTGACTTATTGCCATAGGTTGTCAGAGATCTAGACCCTGAAAAGTATCGAAATCTTAGCTCTTGATGCGCCGCTTCCATAAGTCAGTAGCGATTTGTTTGGTGTTCATTGTGATTGCTTGGTGGCGCAATCTTTTGAAGGCGTGATGCATGATGGTCTGGAGTAAAACTCTCTCCATTTGTGGTCCTGTTATGTATGATATGTATGATGAACTTGGACTGTGGCTTGGAACTGATGTAGATCTGTAGTCAGAGCACCTAAACTTGAACTGATGTCATTATGAAACTTCAAGTAGTAGTGGAGTGGATGGCGCTAATCTGTGCTCATTACATCCTTGAATCTACTTGCTGCTGCCTGCTTGTGTCACCCTAACTTGAGGTCTGTAGTAAACCATGACCTTTATTCTTATTGTTCTTATCTATTGTTTATATTCGATTTTTTCAATTTCAATAATGAATACATTGAGATTCCCTGTTTTAAGTCCTACCATACCCCTTTTCAGGTTAAGAAGAAGCACGAGCGTAAGGCACCCAGTGCAAAGGGGTGAAATATTGTAAAGCTCAGGAAGGAGGAGTGCCCCTTCAAGGAACAAGATGACTCATTTGTTCGTGTTCCTAAGATAAGAAATATTCTTGCTTCTTAATTGGATGATCTGGACCTTCCAACTGATATGGCTATCAAAGTCGACCACATTATAGAAAATTGTCGGTTGTTGTGGACAAATGCTGTTGAAGACATAACCTTGAAAGCAATTAGCTGTTGTGCCCAAGAATTGAAAGAATTACTTTCTGAGAAAATTGAAGGATTTAATTGGAATCAAAGCCCGTAATGATGTAAATGGACTAGATAAATTCTATGACAAGTTTATCTTGTCCAAGATAAACAAAAGCAACAAAGGGGTGTTAGTGGATTTAGGTACATTTACTGAAGCTGCATTTATAGAAGTAATCCAACCACATGGTTGGATGAGTAATTGGGTAGTCCAGGCCCTGGCAAATGTTTGAAATAAACAATGGAATGGCCGGTCCATACAGCGAGTGAACTCCCAACTAAGATTCCATACATGACGACCAATATTGCGAGCAGAGCATGTCTATATGATCGAAAGAAAATACCACAAACCATTACAAGATTTTACCATCAAGTGGTGATGGATATCATATAGGTCAAGCTCAGCAGTAAAGATGGGGGGATGGGCTCGGCTACTCTGACCAGGCTCCAGATCCAGTATTAGCAAACCACACTAGCAAATCCTAACTAGTTCCAAAATCACGCTAGTTGTCAATGAGATGCACATGCTCTAGTGTGAACCCAAAGACTGTATTTTGGATGAAAAATAGTGCTATCAAAACTAAAAAAACATAGCTTTCACGTCTCAGCAATAGTCTTATCTATTGTAGCATATATATTCATAAAAACTATGGTTACACTACCATAAAAGACCTCAAAAAGAACATTGATGAGAAAAAAAATCAACTCATCCCATTTTCATTTGGATGATCGCAACATCCATAAAATTGTCTAGTAAAACTAAAACTAAAGCAAAAGCTTATTCTGAAAATAGTGTTGCTACAACTTCCTTATCAATAATTCTCAAAAACATAGGTTTATTTGATCATCGATACATACCTTACACGGTTGGCGATCTCCTTGGTTGAAATATGGAAGTGGTCTCCCACCCTTTAGCAGAGCGTTGGCAGATCCCCAGGCCACCTCTAGATGTTGCAAATGATGAGTATAGTAGTACAGTGTGGCTTTGAACAAGAAGAACTTAAATCATGTGTGGTCAAGTGGAGTCAAGAAAAAATCTTTGTGTGTCACAAGAGTTTGTCATTACCTGATCTAATGCATATTATATATTAGAAAAAAGTTCAAATCACTAATATGTTACCTAACCCCTTTAATTTCTTAAACCAGCTTATGATTCACCTTTGCCCATATTAAATCCTAGTTTTTCTGACTAGCTAGCTAGGATGTTGGTTTGCTATTTAATGGCGACACATGAACTGTCCAAAGTGACAATAAAAATGATGTACGTGCACGTAACCCCCTCCAATCCAACCCGACCCAGGCCAGGTGTGTTCTTTCTTCTATCTTCGAAATATCCTCCGTCATCGTCGAGCACCCAGAGGGGAGAGGGAAGAGAGAGAAAATAATTAGAGATGGATTATTTTGTAAATAAAATTTTATGATCATATAATAACCATTACAATGCAATGTTTATTATTTTAATGTAATATACAATCTATATTTTTCCTACTTAGTAATTATTAGATCCATAGTTTTAATTAATGAGGTTGATTGAATTTAATATATAATTGAGTTTTCCTACTTTTTAATTATTAGATTTTTCCTTTCTACTTATTAATTATCACATCCATGGTTTAGTTGATTCGTTTTATTGTAGTTATATATAATTTGATTTTGATTATATTTCTTCCTACTTATTAGTTACTATGCTCATAATTTAATAATTTAGTTTAATTGACTTATTAATTATTGTGATCCATAGCTCATTAATTAGTTAATATAACATAGAATTGTTGTCATAGGTTGTTTAAGATGGATCATAGAGCATGAATGTATGATGGAGATATTCGTACACTTTCATGTCAGAGATATCAAAGTTTGTAGAAGTTGCCTCGCATTTGCACAAAGCAAATACATTACCCAAAAAAGGTACAACCCAAAAGCTACATGTATAGCTCTTTACCAGGGAAGACTACGTCGAACCTAGTGTGTGTACGTTATAAGGGAGGATGATAAGTATGCGGCCGAAACAAGCTTTTGGGCAACGAAATTTCGTCTTTAGCAACGCAGAGACCCAAAGGTGGCTAGGAATAGGATGCTCATAGAAACAATGTGGACCACTGCTCCCCTTGCGCTCTCCCACTGGTTCTTCACACCACGTGAAAAGATAGTCCATTCCTAGACCCCTGAGCATTTCACGGGCCGGGTCGGGTTCGGGCCGGGTCAAAAAAAATTCGGTTTTTTCGGGCCGAGAAAATCCTGCCCATGACCGTCCCATGGGACGTGTCGGGCCTCAGTTTTCGGGCCGGGCCCGGGCTTGGGCGGGCTGCCCGCGTATTTTACACTGTAAAATAGCTAAAAACAGCATGTCGGGCCGGGCTCGGGCCAAGATTTTTTTTCGCGGGCTTCAAGATCTCTGCCCGCCCGTCCTGGAGTCGTGGCTCCGGCCAGCCGGGCGGCCCCGGCCATTCCCAAGATGGCTAGCAATTTGCAACATGTCTTGTAAGATTAGTACGATCAATTATTCTAAAATTCAAGGGGCAGACTAATTAATCTTTATTGTATCCCACATTCAAAAAACCACTTTACGTATGTGTACATACTCATTTATCAATTGGAGTATGTAAACATACCTAAAATAAGATTTATCAAAGTGATAATCATGAAAAAATTTCAGTGGAACTCGTAATTTTTTGCACCTTGTGATATATGTTATTTCTATATAGAAACCGGAGTATGTTCACACACTGTATGTTTCCTCATATATAAAAAGAGGGTATGGTCCACATACCTCTTTTAAAAATCAAGTATGTGTACATACTTATTTTAGAAACCGCAAGTACGCAAAGATACTCCATAATTTGTGAGATACAAATATGGGAGTAGCTATTCCTGGGAGTAGAAAAAAAACTCGTCCTATATATGTGGGGGTCTACATTCCTTCGTTGAACTAGGGTACATCATACAAAATACCGGCTGACCTGTAATCAAATGCAAAACTGATGATGGTCCCTCCCAAGAGGATGACGCTTCGATTTGTCTCTTGCAGTGTAGGGAGTTCACGAGAGCAACCCTAGTATCATGCATGTAACTAGCATGTGCAGCATGATCGGATTCAGATCCAATGATATGATCTACAGCCATTTGGGGCTGCCTGACTCCAATCGAGTTAACCCATTAATTTGTATATTGATGCTGAAAGAAGGTGAAATGATGACCAGGCCTATAATGCACATGCACACAAGGGGAAAATACAGTTGTTGTCAAAAAAGGGGGCGAGGAGCGGGTTGGAACCATGCTGTTTCTCTAATTGAAAAATAAGCTTGGATATATTGTTTGCTACCTCAGAGTTGTGAAGCGAGGTTAATATATTGCAGCGAGAAATTTATTGGGGTCCTACAACTTATTTACTCTAACTGAACTAAGTGTATTTTGGAAATTAAAACCTGATAAAAAGAACATGTCTAGGACTTTTTGTTTTAGCAGGTTCATATCAATTACTAATGCACCAACATTACTAAAGTATTTTTTCTTATATTATGGAGATCAACTCATAGCATTTTTTCACTTGACTGATTGCCATTTTGGCAAATTAAGAAAAAAATAATGTGAGAACAGTATGTACCTTGACAATGAAATTGGCTTTTACCGATGAGTAAGTTTCCCCCCCTTCTTTTTGGTATATATATATCGTATATATAGACGAGGCAAGTTCATTTGCATACTTACCCTGGCTTTGGAGAAGAAGCGCCCCTACTGCAGGGTGCAGGGCAGACGCAGATCCAAGAAGAAGATAGGGGACATGGCTTTGCGTTTGATGCAGAATAAGCTGACGATTGGAAACCACGTGGCTGTTTGTTCCCCCGATCCCTACAGAAACGAAAGGGTAAATCAATCCATCGGCATCACAGTGTTGACGTTTTTCTGGTCAACACACACGAACGCTAGATCGCGCGGAATGTCGAACATCAACTCGCCGAGCTCGCCGACCGGACCCGGTCGACCGGTCAGGCACCCGTCGACCGGTGGCTGCAGAGGCGGTGGAAGCCTAAGATCGCCGCCTCGGGAGGGACCCCGTCAGAGGTGGCGTGCCTAGGGTTGCTCTGAGATCGGCAAGGCCACTCGACGTCCACGATCGTCGTCGAGACAAACAAGGAAAGCACGAGGTTGGAAAAACTAGGGTTTGAGAGATAAAAGTTGTAGAAAGTAATGATCGATTGGGTGATAGCCCTCAACCGGTGTAGCGAACATGGCCCCATATGCCATTAGTTCGAGTTTGATTTTGGTGATTCATGACAACATGATCAATGGGACTAATCATATTGTTTAGCATGTCCTTGTAGACATTTCTAGGTCCCATGAATGCAAAAATACCACATGCCAAATTGAGAAGATAGTCTATTTTTCAAGGGTCAAAACCGCGGAAGAAAAGGAAGGAAATTGACACCGTCGGATGAACCGACGGTACCATCGGTGCAAGCATCAGTGTACTTGGTACACTACGCAGCAGTAAAATGAAGATGACACACGGATGATCCGATGATCCGCTTAGATGCGGCTAGATTGCGGAGGAAGCAGCGGAGGACAGAGAGATGCCGGATCCGATCCGGTCGAGAGAGGACACCGTCGGTCTACCCGACGCTCAATTTGAATCAAGACAGAGACGCGCCAAGACAGCCTCTTCAGCACCGGATGAACCGACGCACCGTCGGTGTATAGCGTCAGAACAATTGTGTCAGCAGAGCTGCAACGGCTAAGTGACGTGGAGGGCACCGGATGAACCGATGCCTAGAAAAAGCATAGCATCGGTTCATCCGACGCTACCTTTTTCAGTGGCCGTTAGCCAACGGCTCTTTGGAGGCCTTAGGCTATTTATACCCCCTCCACTCACCCATTTGAGGTTGCTGGATTGTGTGGAAGTGCAGAGGAGTTCAAGACACCTAGAAGATCATATCCAATCCATCCAAGTGCTTAATTGCTCATCCTTAGACTTGCATATGCTTTGTGTATGTGCTTAGTGCTAGGCTTAGCTTAGAGCTAAGTGAGTGCAAGGTTGTGTCAACCTTGTGAGGTGATTCTTGAGTGAATCAAGGTGTACAAGGTTCGCCGGAAGCCTTGGGGCCTAAGTGGCTCACCGGCAATCGTCGCCATCGACCTCCGGCTTGGTGTGGAGCGGCGAGCACACTTTGTGCGGGGGACGTGGAGACCCCCTTCCTAAGTGGAGAAGCTACTTAGTGGAGGCGGCATCAAGGTGACCAAGGGAGCTTGGCAAGTGCCTAAGTGGCTAGCCTTTGTGGCGAGTCAAGTGGTGCTCTTGGGAGAGACTTAGTGACCAGGAAGCAATACTCTTGTGTGAGTGCTTCAACAACGTGGACTAGGGGTGGCTTAGTGCCTACCGATACCACGGGATAAATCGCGTGTCAAGAGTTTGCTTCCTCTCATCCCTTTTACGTTTCTGCATTTACTCTATTGCAATCTTTGCTTGCCTTTACTTTCCTAGAGTAGTATCATGCTAGGATTGTCTATAGGTTGCAAACCTTGTTTTGGGATGAGAGTTTCACACTAGAACAACCCTAGTTGCATGTTCTAGTTTATCTTTGTGTAAAAGTAGTGAAGCCATAGGTTAAGTTTTTTAAGATTGCCTAATTCACCCCCTCCCCCTCTTAGGCTACGAGCATCCGATTCCTTACAACCGGCCGTGGCCCTTTATATTTACAGGGTGGGGAGGTCTTGCCCCGCAAGGAAGTCCTTTACAACTCGAAAACGATCAGAACTCATCAATTCTACTCGGACTCGGGGTCCACCGGTCAGACCGGTCAGGCCCACCGGTCAGATTGGTGTAGCCTTTGCGGATCGGCATAGATTCCCGAGATCAATCATTGTGGACACCCTGGCCGTGGCGTCGACTGATCGGCTTTGTGCCAATTTTGGGTGCGAACATATGCCTCCCTGTTTTTTAGTAAAGCTTGCTGTTTAAAAAATAATCCTAAGGTCGATGTGACACTTCACCAGCCATTTTTTGGTTTAAGGGCGATTTTTGCTTTAAATCGGCCATATCCTATCAAGCGTCTTGCCAAACACTTGGATAAAATCTCTTCAAGTATCTCCCGTTGAGAGCCCTCGGAAGCCGCTGTCCTTGCAAAGTCTCTACCATGTACGAATTTCCAGAACATACTTCTACAATCTTATACGGACCTTCCCAACTTGGAGACCATTTACCAAATTTATTGCTCTTAGTCCTAATAGGCAAAATCGTCTTCCAAACCAGATCACCTACCTGAAAAGATTTGACCTTTACCTTTTTCTTATAAGCTCTAGCAACTCGCCTCTTGTCCTTTTCAATCTCCTCTAAAGCCTCCAAGCGCTTGTCGGTCACCTCATCAATATTATCCATTATCAAAGCGTAATATGTCTCAACATCAAGATTATTTTGCTTTGCAAGTCTATATGCACCTAGATTCACCTCAACAGGCAAAACGGCCTCTTGACCATACACAAGCTCAAAAGGAGTAACTTTAGTAGCACCATGTCTAGAAATACGATGAGCCCATAAAGCTTCAGATAATACCTCATGCCATCTTCTAGGATTGTCTTCTATGTTCTTCTTAATGAGCTTCACCAAAATTTTGTTGCTAGACTCGGCTTGACCATTGGCTTGAGCATAATATGGAGATGAATTGAGTAATTTAATACCGTAAGAATCGACAAACTCACGCACCTCTTTAGATATGAATGAAGTCCCTTGATCTGTAGTCAAAGTTTGTGGAATGCCAAATCTATGTATGATATGCCCAGTAATAAACTCAATCACCTCTCTATGTGTCACATTCTTCAAAGGAATAGCCTCAGTCCACTTGGTGAAGTAATCAGTAGCCACAATCACAAAACAATGCCCCTTCGTCGAAGGAGGGTGAATCTTGCCAACAAAATCCAATCCCCACCCTCTAAAGGGCCAAGGCTTGATAATTGGATACATCAACGCAGCAGGCACCAACTGAACATCTCCATGCTTTTGACACTCTTCGCAACCTTTGTAGTACCTAAAACAATCAGCTATCATGGTAGGCCAATAAAAGCAAGCTCGCCTAAGGAGCCACTTCATCTTGGGAGCCGATTGATGAGTACCACAAATGCCTTCATGAACCTCTGCCATAGCCAATCTAGCTTGATCAGGACCCAAGCATTTAAGAAGCAAATCATCCGCAGTCCAACGATATAATTCACCATCATCAAGAATAAACTTAAGAGCCCATCGTCGAACCTTTCTATCAGCTGAACTGCTAGGATTCTGCAAATAATCAACCAGAGGCTTTCTCCAATCCTCCATCTTATTTTTGTCACAAAAAACCGAGGAGGATCTTTTACCAGGGGACCGGTCAGACCGGTCATAGGTATCGGTCAGACCAGTGGGGTCAGCCGACCCAAAACCAGGGGGCCGGTCAGACCGGTCATGGGCATCGGTCACACTGGTGGCGTCAGCCGACCCAAAACCAGGGGACCGGTCTGACCGTTCGGTGTCACCGGTTAGACCGGGTCGGTCGGCTCGATCGTGCCTCCAGAGCAAAGCACTCGGCTATAAGCAACGGTTTGTGTTCTTGAAAATTTCTTTTCCGAATGTTATAACCAAATGCTTGCTGAGCCAGAGCATTAGCTCTAGGATTTTCCTCTCGTGGTACATGATAGATAACAAATTCATCGATACAAGATATGATGTCTAAACGTTTATCAAGATAAGCATTTAAAAAGCCATTTAGATATTGACATACCTTGGATACTTGCTGCACCACTAATAAAGAATCTCCATATACTTCTACATGTTTTACTCCCATGTCATGCAAGATCTCCAACCCAAATAGAAGAGCCTCATATTCGGTTTGGTTATTAGTACAATCATGATCTAATCGGTTAAGAGCTTCAAAAACAGCCCCACTTGGCGAAATAATGACAACTCCAACACCACAACCATCTTTGCAAACCGATCCATCAAAATGTAACTTCCATGGAGTAAAAGTAGCATAACCAACATTTAAATCAAGTTGCTTATCTACTCTATGTCCAACAATAAAGTCGGCAACAATTTGACCTTTCATTGAACTTAATGGTTCACAATGCAAATCATATTCAACTAAAGCATAAGCCCCATTTGCCGACTCTACCACTTAAAATAGGTTTATGCAACATGTATTTAATTATGTCGGTTTGACATGCTACTATGCAAGTACTTGGTAATAAATAATGCCTCAACTTGGTACAAGTATGATATAGTGATAAACACAACTTTTCAATAGGAGTGTACCTTGTTTCGACGTCCAATAGTCTTCTACTTTCATAAGCAACAATATACTCCTTTCCTTCGGTCTCTTGAGTCAAAACACCTCCAATGACATCTTTCTCAGCCGCCACATATAATTTAAAAGGAATACCACTTCTAGGCGCTTGAAGAACGGGCGGTGAAGATAAATAATGTTTAATCTCATCAAATGCCTCTTGTTGTTTTGCCCCCCAAGTAAAATCAGCATCACTTTTTAACCGAAGTAAAGGAGTAAAGGCATTCACCTTCCCAGACAAGTTACAAATGAACCTCCTCAAGTAATTTACCTTGCCCAAGAACTTTTGCAAATCTTTCTTGCAAGCAGGAGCCTTTACATTTTTAATAGCTTCAATCTTCTTAGGATCTATCTCTATACCTTTCTCATGTACAACGAAGCCCAAGAACTTTTCAGCCGATACACCAAAAGCACATTTGAGTGGATTCATCTTCAATTTATATCGACGCATTCTCTCAAATGCAAGTCTTAAATCAGCTAAATGAGAATCTACTCCAACCGATTTGACAACAATATCATCGATATAAACTTCTACAATGATGCCAAGTAAATCATGAAAGATTAAATTCATAGCCCTTTGGTAAGTAGCTCCCGCATTTTTTAATCCAAAGGTCATAACCACCCACTCAAATAATCCAACAAAACCCGGACATATGAAAGCCGTTTTGGATATATCCTCTTCGGCCATAAAGATTTGATTGTAACCAGCATTACCATCAAGGAAACTAAGAATTCTATGTCCAGATGCAGCATTAACAAGAAAATCGGCTATAGGCATAGGATATTCATCTTTAGGAGTAGCTTTATTAAGATCTCTAAAGTCAATGCAAACACAAAGCTTTTTCGTTCCTTTTTTCTCAACAGGCACAATATTAGAGATCCAATCAGCATAACGACAAGGCCTAATAAACTTAGCATCCAACAACCGATTGATTTCTTCTTTCACTCGGTCCTAAATGTCAGGATTAAAGTTTCTATGTGGTTTTTTGTAAGGCCTAAAACTAGGTTTAATAGGTAAACAATGCTCTACTAAATCTCTACTTAAACCAGGCATTTCATTGTAACTCCATGCAAAGCAATCAACATACTCCTTTAATAACTTTATTAATTCAGATTTAAACAAAGGATCAAGATTCTTGTTTACAAATGTCGACCTAGGTACAGTGCCATCACCAATGTCTACCTCCTCTAAAGGATCAGCCGACGTAAACCCTTGTCCTAACTTGCTTAAATCATCAAAATCTTCGATGGCCTCACAAATATCGTTCTTATGCTTGGATAGTGTTCACGCCTCAGTAACCACTCTAGATTTGCATCCATCAAATCCCAAAAAGTGATGTAGCCTGATCTTCAACCGGCTTCATAACAATAGTAGCAAAACCATCTTTGGTAGAAGCAATAAGTTCCAATCCAGATAAATCTAGACCAGATAAGCATTTAAGATTTTCATGATCATTCACAGAGGTACTATCAGCCACTGCAACACAAGCCGACGTATCACCATGAACAACCTCTACCTCGTCGCCTACCCATTGGATTAAGAATTGATGCAAAGTAGAAGGCACACATTGATTTGCATGAATCCAATCACGACCAAGGATCAAACTAAAGTTACCTTGGGTCTCGGCGACGAAGAAAGCAGTAGCCAATGTCTTGCTTCCGACGGTGAGCTCCATCGACACAACACCCTTGGCGCCCATTGGCTTGTCTCCCGAAACACCACTGATCGTCATGTTGGTCTTGATCAACTCTTCGTCCACACCTCTCAGCTTCTTGAACAAAGAATATGGTATCAAGTTGACAATCGCTCCTCCATCCACTAGCATGCGAGAGATAGGCTTCCCGTTGATGTGACCCTTCATGTATAGAGCTTTAAGATGATTGTCGGCTTCTGGAAAATAGCTTCCTTTGGCCCGAAATCGAGATGAGCAACATCCTCCTCTGAAAGCACATAACCATCCATTGACATATGCACCACATTGATGTCCATATTCATGTGCTCAGGAGACGAACTATAATCAACAAGCTCTTCATCGTCTTCTGGAGCAGGAACCGATGTAGACTTGTCATCACAAACCATAGGAGCCGAGGAAGAAAAACCGGGTGGCACCTCTGTGTCATCGGACCTCCACCGACTCGACCTCGACCTCCACTGGCCTCGACCTGTGAGCTAGTCTTGATCCTCCACTCTTTACCTTGTGGTACCATGGGCCTGTACTGGTTGAATGTCTCGTCCCTCTGCTTCTCTAGCTCTTTCTCCTTATTTTCTCTGAACCTTAGGCGTTGAAGCTTCCTTCTTTGTGTGCGATTTAATCCGGGAGGACACCACCTTGGTAAGAAGTATTTGGAGTTAGAACCACTTCCACTGGCCTCATGGTCATTTGTAGCAGCAGATGTTCCCAATATCGGTGTCACAACCTTATTGTTTGAAACAATCGGTCTTTTGCCACCTTTTTCAATAGGAACATCCATCGACTGACTCTGTAGACACAAGCAAATACGTAGTCCTGATGACTATGAGAAAGTCCTCAGAAATACATTTTGAACAATGTTTTTGTTTCGAAAAAATTGTGAATTACTGCAAAATTGACACGACCTTAAAAGTCCTTTGAACAGAAATCTATTCATGTAACTTTTATACACTAAGCATGCATATTATTCAACTAATTTTTTAGTAAACTAGCAAAGCTTTCAAAGCAAAATCTGCTTAGAATTATAGGCAGAGGGAGCATTGGAAAAAATAGATTTGAGTATGACCGATGCCATTCTGAACTGCATGATACTATGTGACAACAGATAACAAGGTTGCAGAGGACATTCTTAACCAAATCGACCAAGCGCAAGCAGATGAAGTGATAGAGAGCTGACAAAGTGACAAGCATAAAGCATACCTTGAACAGATGTTCTTCGGCAGAAGAAGGATGGCATGGGAATTGTGGCATCAGTAGAATAGCTTGCGGGATGATTTATAGCAGCAGTAATGCAGCATACGTAATAGCGGCAGGCCCCTGTTGGCACAATGGTAACACTGCCGGGTGCCGGCTGTCAGCCGTCTCCAACACTGGACCGCGTGCAAACATGGGATCAGGACAGAGGCAACTCAGCAACCAGAGATGTCTACAAGAGCGGAAGAATGCATCCATCCTAATAACCAGCTTGAGCATCACCGTCGAATCGGGCGGATCCATCGAGTCCGAGGCCCTGGAATCTGGAGCCTGGAGTGCTTAACTTCAGACTGCTCCATCCATCTGTGCAAATGGCCGTCCAATAACTAAGCAGGCGGCTATGGAGCAAATAAAGCTGCAATTTTTTGTGCTCGCAACCGGCCAAGGAGGAAGAAGGAACCCTGCCTACATCTGCATCAGAGAATCAGACGATGACGCACGAGAAGATGCATTCCAAGCAGCGACAGGAATGCACAATTAAAATAAAAAAAATCAATAAACTGACCCTTAACGAGGACGACTGCTATGCCTTGTAGGGGCATCATGATGTGAGTGAGCTGGGTGCTCGCCGGGAAAGAGAAACGGCTGCAGGGCGATGGGCTGGTGCGGACGCCGGCGCCGGCGGGGGAGAAACGAAACGAGATGCCGCGGCGGCGGCGTTTCGGCTTATTGCATTCCCTGATTCCCACTCTACTTGTCGGGCCGGCCCGCTTATGCTGTGCAGCAAGCCCGACCCAAACTTTCCTGGCAAACTGGGGCCCAATTCGACGAGTGCGGCCAGCCCAGTTTTTTTTTCTAAGGAAACCAGCCCAGTTTCGGATACCTGAACATTTTCCGTGTAATAATGGAGGAGATATTTTGAAATTTGACCCTATGTTCGCAGGCCTCACCAAATATAATCCTAAGTTCGCAAGCCTTTCGAAATATAATCCCGGGCACACGAACTCTTCGATTTGAGGGTTTGTAACCCTTTTTTTATGGATTTTGGGATTTTCTTTTGCTTTTGTTTCTCCAAACAATGTGACCGGACATTTTTACCCTTATTCTTATCCCCTCCTCCGTCACTGACGCGTGGGGCCCACTTTTCAGGTCTTCTTCAACCTCCGACAAATTGCAGGCCACGGAGGGCGCCGCCGCCACCGCCGCCGCAGCTCCGCTCGCCAGAGGCCCCGCCACGCCGCAAGACACCGCCAGCCGCACCTTGGCTCCGCCCGCTAGAGCCCCACCCCCGCCAGCGCGACACCGCCAGCCGGGTCGCCACGCCGGCAGCCGTGGCTATCGTGCCTCCAGGACGACGCTGCGGCTCCAGCCCCGTCTTGTGCTCCGCCGACCCCATGGAGCCCGCCAGGAGGGGCTTCGACGACCCCATGGCGCAACAGCCAGGAGGGGCGCCACCGGCCCATGGCGCGACCGCCGGGAGGGGAGCCGTCGGCCTCCTCGCCTCTAATCCCCTCGCCGCCACCCTCCTATCGGTAGCTGCCGGCGCTCGCTACCGCCCCTACGTGCCGGGAGCTCGGGCGCGGGTGCCGTGAGCTCGGCCACGGGCGTCGGGGGGACCAGAACCGGCGGCCCATCGAGTAGCACCTCGCTCTATCCAGAGGTTGAAGAAGACCCGAAAAGTGGGCCCCACACGTCAGTGGTGGAGGGAGGGGATAAGAGCAGGGGTAAAAATGTCCATTCACTTTGTTTGGAGAAGCAAAAGTAAAAGAAATCACGAAATTCATAGAAAAGGGTGAGAAACCCCCAAATCGAAAAGTTCGTGTGCCCCGGGGTTATATTTCGAAAGGCTTGCGAACTTAGGGTTATATCAAGTGAGGCCTGCGAACATAGGGTCAAATTTCAAAATATCTCAATAATGGAGGCGTCGGAAGGAAGGCGATGGGGACGCCGTCAGATCCGACGGGCTCGGCACCGGCGGCGACGAGAGAGGTGATGGGGGCAGATTCCGTCGAGATGGAGGATTCACACCGCACTTTGCCTCCTGCTCGCCCGGCCGACGGCAAATACTCAGGTAACATACAGATCGTTCCAGTTTCAACATGTTCATCGTTGTGGAATCTGGACGTTAATTAGCTTAGTCAACTACTACCCTGATTTAGCTATGAACATGTCAACTTATTCCTCAGGAAGATACGTACAAAGGTACATAGTTATCAAATCTGCGAGTATTATAACTCTTCACGTACTAGCTGATAGAAAATTAAGACTACAATAAAAGACCTTGACATAGATTTCTTTTGTGTGAGGCACAGTACGGAGCTATCATAAAACTATGCAGTACTACCCGCAAAAAAATAACCTATGAAGTACCTAGAATTTATCCAGAAAAATCAGTGTGGATCGATGGTCTAGTGTATGATTCTTTTTTTTCCATTTTGGATATTTATCAGTGTGCAAAAAGCTAGCTAGTAACTACCTTTGTTTCCTTTGTGCATTGAGATATTTATCCCTGTCTACAAATCTAGCATTATCAGCAATTAACACACAATACTCATTTGCAAAAAGTCACCCCATTTCATGTTACCTGTTCTGAACCTACCAACCCCAATAAAACACTGAGCTACATACATGGCTGCATATATGAATCATTTTCCATGATTTTACCAAAAGGAAATGAAGGTGCTTTTAAGAAATTCTTTGTGTGATACTATTTTCTCATAGTATATATCCTTATCACCTCCTTGGCGTCCTCTGAAATGTTTTGCCTGTTGGGTTGGATGCTTCAGTTGGTGGATATCAACAATGATTTGTTGGTTCCTCATCTATCATGTGAGGACCAGTCCATATAATGGCCGATTGCAGCCGTAGTACATGCCTGCTCAGGCTCGGTAAAGACGCACCTGCCGGCCAACCCACCAGTGAAATTTGCCCTTAGCTTTCTGTAGTTAGCAAAATTCTCCAGTTCTCCTCCCGAAAGGAAAAGAATTCTTGGTGTCTCAGTTCTCCAGAATTGCCCCACCTGACCAAAGCCATCCAACAAGATCTTGTTGGTTCTACTGCTTCGGTAGTTCAGATTCAGACTTCAGAGGTCGATTCCCATATCCCAAGTAGGCAAAAACCGGAAATTCAAAAGAATTAAGGCATCCAGGTAAAAGGAAACGCACAAGAGAGTTATTTATCATTCATCGTGCGGAGAAACAAATGATACAAAGTGCAGCAATACACACAGCCAGGGGTATTTTGTCTGAAAGAAATTGACGAATATATGAAAAGAACCAAACCATAGTACAGTGGCGAGCACTGACCAAAGTACAAAGGGAATAGGTGGCCGAAGGCCTCAGTGGTAGAGATCAACAACACTGGCATCCTTCCAATCAGACTTGCAGTAATAAGAAGTCACTAAATTAAAGCACACCAGGATAACAATTATCTTGAACATTTAAAAAACTGAACAAGTGGCAGGGCAATATCAGCATAAGTGATCAGGGCTTGCTGAATGTTTCCTTGGATGAGGATAACAGACCTTTCCCATAATCTGCAAGTTCAAAAGAAAATATGTCAGCATGAGTTATGACTAAGGTGAAGATCGGTTGGACCCATTTTTGACATTGAGTAGCGCTTAAATTCAGTATCTATTGTTCGAATGCAACCAGCAGGATATGTGAAGTGCCCAATGTAAATTTCAAGGATTGACTGACACAGAACAGTTTAATGATAGCAACAATACTTACTATTAGGATTCAATTACTATGATCTCATTTGAAGCACTGCATGCACCGGGAGCTCCTTCCACAATCTGCACAAGCCTTTCCTCTTGCCGGACCATCGCTGCTGCTGAAAAATTAAACAAGATTCATTAGCTAAGACAATTCCATTTAGTAGAGCACAGAAGCCTATATAATAATATTTGGAACATAATGGTTTTGGTCACTTGTTGAGAATTGAGCAATATATATCATTTAATGAGAGAGATCGAGACTTACAATGCACGAAGCTTGGACGCGATGCTGGTTGATTTCCTCCATTCTTTTCTATGTCGGTAACGTCGCTTTGATCCCTGTCCAGGATGCCAGCGTGGGTGAGCAACGCCCACAGTTGTGTTATGAACTCCCCTCCCTTTGCCAGGCACTCTATATGCTCCTTCACTTTATCAGATGGCGCGACGTAGGGCAGCATCTCGGCCCAGAAATCCGCAAGCACCTTCCACCGGGCGCCCTCCATCCTCTCGAGCTGCTTTCCCAGCTTCACGCCTTTGTAGAAGATCTTCTCTTTTAGTCCTGCCATATCTCCTGATCCTGATTCTGGCAGGGTCCTCATGGACTCGTACTTGTCTTTCTTGTCTCCAAGGAATTCAAATGCTTCGTCCACAACTGCTTGAAACACACGCCTTGTATCATAATGGTGCCCAGGAAGAAGCTTGGGTGCTGAGACCACCAAGTGTGCACAGTATTTGGACAATGCCGTGGACACGTCAAAATAGACCTTGAGTTCCCCCTCTACACTTGGTTTTGCCATCTCACAGTAACATGTTGCAATGTGCCAGGTCAAAATGAAGCAAGTTTGATTCTCCTTTTTCTGGGTGTTGCTTACGATTGGTTCTGAGGGCTTGCAAGCCCATAAGAGGTGAGGTGCACGGTTGAACTCCAATGATGATGCTCCATTGGTTAGCTTACCATCGGTGCGTTCGAGGGACTGGAGAACTGCTTCCTTTACTTCTGCGGGCACCCTGATAGATTTTCTAGACTGTCCAACTCTCCAATGCCTAAAAATGTTTCCACATGGATGAAAAATCTCAAAGTCTATATCACCAGTCCATTTGTTCCAAAAAGATATCCACAAACCATACTTGGACTGATTATGATAAGAATAGTAGATTACTGATTCCAGTAATGAGTACTGCCCAAGCTTTTCTTCAAAATAGTGATAGTTTGACGCAGACATACCAACCTTAGTAAGAATCTCTTTAAATTTCATGCAGCAACCTCTCTGTTTGTTCAGTGCTTGTTCCCTGACACACTGGCAAGCCAAAGACACTCTTCCCCAAATGGTTGTCCGGTAATGTAGCAGTTGCAGCACTTCAAGCAAAGCAATGCACACAAGCATTGCTACGGTGATAGCAACATCAGCTTCTGTGGTGTCCAGGAAAACGCCCCCCTTCACGCCAGAGGGAATCTTTATAACACCACTTAGTGTGAGAGAGGCTATTACAGGCATTAAGCATGCTGAAGCCATGGACATGAATATTATAACCTTTGATCCATAGTAAAGGACAGCATACTTGGTGAAGAAGAAATCATACATAAAAGCTAGCTCAACGTCGATCACCTTGAAAACCTTGTTGTAGCTGATGGCACCATTCTCATTCTTGGACAGAAGGCCGTTGAAGACAAAATCATGCGTCTTGGGTTGAGAAAATTCACCGCAATCAAACCCAAAGAAACGCCTTCGCAACAGATGAAAAAGGGAGAAGGAAAGGCATGTGTACTTTAACTCTTCGCTTAGTGACCTGTGCTTGCACTGCCATACCTTCTCTATGTCAATGACTTGATCAGAATCTGCTTTTAATTCTGTTGCATATAAGGTACCAGCTACGAGCTCTGAGTCTCTCAGGGGCCAGTCAACTAGGTAATGGTAACCTTTCATGCTGGCTGGATCATAAGCTGGTCCACTCTTGGTGTGCTCCTGATACATGTAGTCTGCAACCATTTTGTTCAAGTTCCATGAGGCACTCGCCAGTAGAGATGCAGATAATCTATGCGCAAACTTGTTTTCAGCTACCAGAACCAGCAGGAATGCAACTGGGATGTAACCTTTATTTGACGGCGATACAGCGGTAATAAGCAAAGATGCATATATATTATACATCACCAACTGATAGAACTGTCTGTAGATTTGCTCGTTATCATCTAGGCTGTAAGCTGTGATGGAATCAGCACAACCAATGAGAATGTAGAGGGTTACAGCCCAAATCGGGTACATGCTGCTCTTCACCTCGGAAGACTGCATCGAACCAAGTAGGTATGTTACCAGGGAGGAGGACAAGGTGAACGCGCCCATGACACCATATCTGATAAATAAGCATCTCTTTTTCCGACGCCAAGACCCAAAGATGGCCAGGAATAACAGCATGATAGCAGCCAGTACTACAAGTCCTTCAATCCGGATAAATGTTCCCCTAGGGCTCTTCCAAAAGTCCTTGGTGCGGTTGGACAATAAGGCCAATGTGACCTTAACGCGAGGCAGTAGTCGTCAAGCTGTAATAATGAGTAAATAATATTATCTTAAAAGGTGTAGCATCAACTAATATCGTTTTAAAATGTGTAGCATCAAATAATATCATCCTAAGGGTGGTCAGCAATCATAATTAAATACCGCAAAAAAAATCATAATTAAATAACAAGGAGTCCTTAAGCAGTTAGCCAGGCTGGCTCCGTAAGGCCTCCAACGGCCCTGACGACATCATCAGCTGCGGTGGATCGGAGCTGAGATACAATTAAGGACATGTACAACAGTGTTGCCATCTACAATTATATGTCATATCACACACAGACAATTAAATAGACAATTTGTATAATAACTTATCTAGGCAGTATGCAAACTTTTTAGGGATTGTTTAGAGCATATATATGTTCTATTGGTAGGCATTGGTTACAAGGAACAGATATACCATTGCATGAATCCAGGAGATAAAGGAACTTAAGATTTTGAATGGTACCCTAAAAATGTTTACAAGAAATTGATGATTTAGTTCCCAAGGAACTTTGTGCATCCTTAACATGGCTTGGCACTACATATGCAAGAGCTAAAGGCTCATCTCAACTGTAATTTTATTTTTGGTAGAGAACAGATGAATCAAGTGGACTTACAATTGTAAAATACTAACAATAATGGCACCTTCTTAAGAACAACACTACCGGCAGCGACATGACCGTGTTGGTCAGCGTGAGCCTCCCTCCCCAGTTCAGCAGTTGGACGCACCAAGCCGGGATGCACAGCTCGACCGGGGCGGCAAGCTCGTCGAGGACCCAGGCTGGCAGCTTGGAGTCAGAGAGCGGGAGCCCTAGGTACTGTTAGAGTGGTTGTGTATAAGGCCATAGGCCTGGTTGGGCCTCTGGGGTTCTGTGGCATGCTGGCCTGTATGGCCACCGCCCAACCCCCTAGGCCACCGCGGCGCGGGGAGGCAGCGAGGACACCGGAGCAAAGGTGGTTCCAGCAGAGACCCTGGTGGAGGAGCGCAGCCTCCCGGCGACGGCGAGAAGACTTACTGGGCTTCTTGGGGATGGAGCGACCACAACGGCTGTGGGAGGTAGGAACCTCTGGCACGAGAGGAGACGGCACGGGATGGGTGGCTGCCGGTGCCGGAGCGGCGGAGCCGGTGTGCAGGCCCGGGGTCCGGCGGGGCCGGCGGGGCGGCCCTCTCTCGCGCTCTCACTCTCTTCACTCATCCCTACAATTCAAGGCTCGTCCAAATTGCTATGAAACGTGTCATATTCGACTTCAAAGTTACAATTAAACATATACTCTACATGTATAATAATATATTAAAGAATTTTGAATCAAATCCAAATAGTTTAGAACAATGAAATTTGGAAGGCCAAAATCTCGTACTAAATGCGAAAAAGACAAGCATATTTTCCCACATCAAGACTTTTGAAGGACAGAAGAAATGGCTGCAAGAGACACAATAATTTATTTGGTCATAGGCGCATACCGTCTGGTTACTCATCTCTTTGGGCGTGAGCTGAGGAAAAATGATGTCTTCCCCTCCCTGCTGGTGCCCAATGTAATGGTACTCTTGCTTTCAACCTGACGAGAGGCACTTAAATAGGCAAGCACACATCTCGCAGTACACTTGTTTATTAAGAGTTTTTTTGAGGCAATACTTGTTTAAGAGTTGCATTGTGACTACACTCAAGGAATAAGATGCATGCTTAAGGAGTGCAGGAAAGGTTTCAACACTACTGTAACTTTAGCTTTGTGGAAACGACAGCTAAGTGGCCCAGAAGGAAAAAATGCTGCACTCACAGGGTCGCCATGACCATCAAGAAAGAAGAACAAGAGCTGCAGGTTGTCTTGTACTTTTTTTTGCTATTACAGGAAGCTTTTTCATGTACCAGAGGATTGCACCTTTTACTTTGGCTTTTTTTGCTATTACAGGAAGCTTTTTCATGTACCAGAGGATTGCACCTTTTAACTTTGTACAATGTCATATACTTGCTTTCAACACAACGGAAGCCGTACTTAGTCTGAATATCATTTCAATCTCCATACACGTATTATTTTAATGCCCAGAAATAGAGTAAGGAACTCTCAATCATCAGGCAGATGCTGTATATATACGATGTCTTGGGATTGTCTGCTGGAGCCGATGTTGCTTGCGCCATGTGGAGCCACTACAAGGAACTATTTAATCTGCAACGGAATCATTACGTCGCAGATCGTTGAAAATCTGTTGCAATTCAGTGCCATGTGGAGCCACTACAAGGAACTATTTAATCTGCAACGGAATCATTACGTCGCAGATCGTTGAAAATCTGTTGCAATTCAGTGTCCGCGACGGTTTCGGATTCCGTGGTTGAATGAGCGTGGTGGATTAAATCCGCCGACGGATCTTACAAAACGTCACGGATTAACGCGATCTGACGTTTTTGACCGTCGCAAACAGCCTGCGGGCCCACTCAGACCCAAAGCCTGGTGTTAGTGACGAAATGACCGCCACGGATTGCTGCCGACATGGACGCTAACGTGGCAGCCTACGTGATGATAACGTGATCGCCTACATGGATGATGACGTGGTGACTACATGGGACGATGGACGTGGCTTCTTACCCGATGCGACATGGACGGACGTGGACATGATCGACGTGGACATTCACTTTTCGATCGTGGGCCATTTATTAATGGGCCAATTTCAATCGTGGGCCATTTATTAATGGGCCAATTTCGATCTATTAATGGGCCGATTTTAGATGTAATAAATTTCATTTCAGCACATAAAATTTAAGCCCATAAACATTATAGCATCAGCCCATAAAATTATGGGCCCGAATGATTTCAGCCAAACAAAATATAGAATCCATAGATCCCAAAATTCAGCACCAATAATTACGTATAATTACAGCATCAAAACAGTACAATATCTGAAATAATATAAAGAGCAATAATAAAACTTCTCGCTTCGCTCTGCTAATCTCTCTCTAACTACTTGTTCTTTGCGCATTTAGTTCTTAATTTGAAAATGAAGTCGAATATTATCGAACAAAACTATGATTAATAGAACAAAACTAACATTCCATTTCAACAAGGACCGTTGTCAATAACCGATGCAATGAAAAAGCACTTCTAAAGGACACACATCCCCGTCATATATGAACAGTGAAAGAACAAGAAAATAAGAGGCATTAAAAATGTAAAAGAATTGTGAATCCATGGAAAATGTAATATCAGATCACTTAAACTTAGAAGGAAAATGTCCGGATTGCAACTTATAAGGCAAGTGAATGATATACTAGCACATGAACCATTTCCATCAAGGCATCGATAGAACCCTTTTGGTATGCACATTATAGGATGTATGTACTTCTAAAGTCAAGCACACCTTAGTACCTTAATAAATCTTTGAATATCGTCTCGAACTGTCCATTCCATTCAACCCACCTACAGGACCAAGTAATAAACATATTATAGCTCGAATTTCTCGAAATAAATAAGAACTAAGATACAAGAATTGCAATGTACAATCATTCATCATTATTTTACAAGACAGATGCCAAGTCTCAAAGAACAATACACAATACAAGCAATGAGTTTAGTAACAGGCCCAAAGAAAATATTATTTGAAAGGAGTGTGGTTCCTTAACCCTTGGAGCAACAAAATACTCATGCAAATCAAGCATCACTAGAACGAAATTGTTATCGTGTAATTTAGGACTAGGGAATGCATTATCCACATGTGTACTAGTGATTAGGCGAAACAACAAAGTAAAGGACATTATAGCAGGAGTTAAACTTGATGGCAAAAGAATAAGTGTTGCATAATGCTCATAGTTTCGCGGTCAATGCACATGAAAAAGTCGCGGTGCGGATGCGTAAATAGCAAGTAATGCAATGCTAGTCACGGTTTAATTTGGTCCCAATTCTTGCCACTTATACTCATGTGACATAACCGAATGAGCATATAAGGTAAAAAGTCGAACCACGGCGAAGCACTTTTCAGACCGTAATGTGCACCGACATATCCTGAAGTGAACTTGATTATGTACTATCATTTCGAGCTAGTGACATTTTATAACCAACAAATTAATAGATTCATTCATCAATGATCCAAGTGAACTAGTATAGTATATAATCATGAAATCAGGAACAAACCTCGTGCTCTAGGACTAGCAGACTAGAACTTGGTAACTAGCAAAGACAAATTATTATCATGCATTTACCACAAAATCAAGCAATGCGAGAACTCAATTGGGCGAGACCGACCGGGTAAATCCTAATCGAGCAAAGAAGCAAATTGCGGACACAGGAGGGAGGGAAAGGAGGAAGCGAAGCAGAATGCCCACCAGCGTCGGCGTCGGATCTAACGGAGGCCTTGGCAGTGCAGTGCGTAGTCGTCCCCGGCGGCGGAGGCGAGTCGTCCTCCTCCTCCGCGTCGTGGCGCCCTTGCGTCGGCGTCGGATCTACGCAGCGCTTGGCGAGAACCCGCCGCCTGCAAGCCAAACACAAGACACAAGGGCCACCACGGTGTGACTGAGCTCCCAAACATAGCACAAGGGGCTGCGTACTGCGTGGGGAACAACTTCTCAATGCGCCAGACTCATGCGGCGCGCTGAGGCGAGGAGGCCGCACGAAGAGAGGAGGGAGCAGGGAGGAGGGAGGGGCGGCTCCCGCCCTGACCTCTGGCACGGTGACCGCCACGAGCCTCCCTTCGTCTCGTGCGACGCCACCACGCTGATATGGGGAGCCGGGATCGCGATCGCCGATCGGCCGGTAGGTGCGAGTGCGAGAGAGGTAGGAGCGGCGCTTGGGAGGGGAGGGAGGAGGAGGGTGTTGCGGCGGAGGGATGGGAAGGAATGGCGCGTGGAGGGATGGAGGAGCAGGCGGCCGGCGTGGAGGTGGATGGGGAAGGGAGGAAGGCGTTGCGGCCTGGGGAGAGTGGATGAGAGGAGGAGCTAGGGTTAGCATTTGAGGGATGCTGCAGATTATATACAATGGCAATGAGATCAGAGCCGTCGATCACGAATGGATGGCCAGAAATTGTTGGCTAATTGGGCTACGATGGGCCTTTTATCCTTTACGTTTTTCTTTTTCTTTTTTCATTTTATCACATCATTATGAAAGAACACATAAAAATAACTATCATATATATACCAATACATTTTTATATACAATATACTACATATAAGTTATCATGTAGGAGTTTCAAGAATTTCCAAGTAGATTTGCTATTTTCTACCATATAAATGAATTTCTGCGTGTTTACCGAAAGTAATTTGAAAGTGACCTATAGGTACCTCTAATAAGATTCAAAAAAATTCTAAAAAACCAGATTTAGGTGCCTATAGTCCATTCTAGCCCACATCTGGGATATTGACGAAAAATTCAATTGACTTATAGGAAAATTCAAACTCTACTAGTCATCTTATTATAAAATAATGATAATAATACCAATAACTTCTCCAAAAATTCTAAAAATTGACATGTAATCATTTTATGGATGTTTACACTTGACATTAAATTTTCATTGGGTTCCATGAAAAAGGAGTATACATTGTTCACAAATTCAAAGAACTCTCACATAGTTTCCCTACAATTGAAATCAAACTTTGAGATTTGAACAACTAATAACATGATCGAACTCCTATGCACCTAAAATTTGGACACAGGCTCAGGTTCGCTATGATATCATGAAATGTGAAGTTAAATTAGCAATTGTTATACAAAAACTATAAATTGAAATTCAAGTTCAAGCTAAATTTAGAGAAGTTTTACGGAAACTCAATTTTCCTCCTAAATCTAGAGCTCAAATAAAAAGCCTTTCAACATGAAAGTTGTAGAACCATTAATTCTAAGAAACTTTTGTTTTGGCTGATCTTCGAGTTTCAATATGTTTTCTCTTCAAATCTCTATTAAACATCGTTTGACCCCCGGGTCAACTCTCCTAAATTTATTTTACTACATAAACCCAGACTCAATTCAAAATCGCCCAATATGAAAGTTGTAGGGTTTTAAATTCTAAGAAACTTTTGTTTTGGCCAAAATTGAGTTTCAACATAAAATTTGAGTTTTTCTTTTTTCATTTTATCACACCATTGTGAAAGAACACATAAAAATAACTATCATATATACACCAATACATTTTTTATATACAATAGACTACATATAAGTTGTCATGTAAGAGTTTCAAGAATTTTCAAGTAGATTTGCTATTTTCTACCATTTAAATGAATTTCTGCGTGTTTACCGAAAGTAATTCGAAAGTGACGATATCATTACCTCTAATAAGATTCAAAAAAATTCTAAAAGACTATATTTAGGCGCCTATGGTCCACTCGAGCCCACATCTGGGATATTGACGAAAACTCAATTGACTTATAAGAAAAATTCAAACTTCTACTAGCCATCTTATTATAAAATAATGATAATAAGACCAAAAACTTCTCCAAAATTCTAAAATTGACATGGAATCATTTTATGGATGTTTACACTTGACATAAATTTTTCATTGGGTTTCATGAAAAAAGAGTATACATTGTTCATAAAATGGATACATCTCAAACTTAACATCTCATAACTTAAGTCAAACTTCGAAATTTAAGTAGCGCATTAAATTTTCTAACTCATATGGAACTCAAACTTGGATAGAACCTTATATTCACCATACAATTACAAAATATGAAGTTAGATGTCACACCCTAAAATTTAAACTATATTTAAATTCAAATTTGAATGACATTTGTTTGGTTTTAGAAGTTGTTAGGCCCAAGTCCGGAAATACCCTTGAACTCTCAGCCCAGTTCGTTTTCGCCCCTCCTCTCAACCTCCATCGTGGGCAGAGCCACAAACCCACAACTCCAGCGACATGGAAGAGTTGGAGGCAAAATAGACTTGACCCACAACTCCACCGTGACATGGAAGAGTTGGAGGGGCAAAAATAGACTTAAGAAGAGTTGGAGGGGCAAAAACGAACTCAGCAGAAACAAACTATTCTAAGGCTCAAACAAATGCAAATTAAATTTGAATTTAAACGGAATTTAAATCCCAAATTAATTTACTAGCAAACAAAGAACAATGAAACAACATGAATGCAACAAAAACTTATTTTGGCTAAAATTGTTTAATGTGATATTTAATTTGATTAAAAGGGCTAGAAATTCCAATTAAAACTCAGAAAATTTTATTTAAGACTTAATAAATTCTAGAAAATTTGGAATATTTCTATTATTTCAAATATTTCAAAAGTTTTCGATTAAACTCAATTGAAAATTCAAGTTCAAATTCATTTAAAGAAGTTGAAAAGGAAACTCAATTTTTCTCCTAGATCTAGGAATCAAATAAAAAACCTTTCAATATGAAAGTAGTAGAACTTTTAATTTTATGAAACGGTTAATTTTAAAATTAATCATATTTCATTCATAATTGATTAAACATTACAGTGTTTTGGGTCATATGAGAAATGAATTTTTTTTAATTTATGTTCGTGACGGATTTGTATAAACATCACAGTGTTTTGGGTCGAACCGTGACACAATTGAAAAAACGTCACAATTTTCTGGGCTTCTCTGGGCTTATCTGGGCTCAAGGCAAAATAGTGGCGTCAAAGCTGTCGCCCGAGATTCCGTCACAGATTAAATAGTTCCTTGTAGTGAGCACATCTCCCAGGGTTGCGAGTTTTTTTTTACGGCCACAGGGGAGCATCCCAACATGATTTTCATTGATGGGCTTTTAGGCAAGCCAAAGTGTTATAACACAAGAGGTTCAGCAATTTTACAATAAACCCAACACAACACCACACACGGGGAGGGCACACAACCGGATCGAGATAGACCAAGCTAGGGCACTAGAGAGACAACCATCGCTTGTTGATGCACTCGTGAAAACTCACTTTGGTAGCAGGCATAGATGGCCTTCGATCAAGTGTTACAAATGAGCCAAGAAAGGTAAGGCGGATGCCCGTTCGATAACACATATCGTAAATAGCAGTATCAAACAACGAGTTACCACAACTAGCCACCGCCACGTGAAATGGCTTTCTCCGGGCCACGAGAATTTTGGTAACGGGCACCAAAAGCGAGCTGTTACAGAACTCAACATCGAGACGACGTGCAGTAATGCGTCTCCGATGTCTCGGCGAAATGAGACGCGTCTATTTCACGCGCGTCTCAGCACAACTAGGATTCGTAACGGGCATCAAACAACAACCGTTACCACAACTAGTCACCGGTCACGTGAAAATGACTGTTTCTCTAGGCCCACAGGAACTTTGGTAACGGGCACCAAAAAGCGAGCCCGTTCGTGAAATCAATATCGAGACGCGTGCGGTGAACTGCGTCTCCGATGTCTCTCGATGAACGGGCCAAGTTCGGGCCCACCGATCGATCTTGGTAACGGGCTTTACGCTGCCGTTACATTGTTGGCATGTTTGTAAGCGGTGTTAGAATGAAGTGCGTTACTCAGTGATCAGTGTTTGTAACGAGCTTTAATTAACACCCCCGGATCGTGAGGCCACCCCTACAAGAACATCTTTGCTTGTCGGTGCATCCACGGAACTACCAAGATTTGGCGACCATCGATGCATCCGAACCAACCAGATATGACTAAATTCACGAAATTAGATCCAAAGATCCAAATTCACGTAAATCCACATAATTCACATGCATCATATGACAAAATTCATCATCATCTCACAAGTAAAGAAGCACCACTGGCTTGACAACAATATCACAGCCATAGTTAACTAGCTTGACAACAATATCACAAAATTCATGGACAAGGAGGAATGCAAAAATTTCCTAGTCACCATGTATATGAGCCCACACACCATCAAGATGAAATTTTCTCCGATCGTGATCACTGCTCCATGAGGAATGTGGCAATTCTTTCACGAACATAGACCAGCGTTGATTTGTCGAGAGGATGCTCATCTAGCCATAATCTCTAGATATAACAATGTCACCAGTCAGCACACATATATAGGTGGTTACCAAATATGTGCAGTGCTAATAAGCAAGCGTGCTCGATTGCGGGTTTTACAAATGAAGATCTCAAGAAAGTACCTCCATATCTGGGCTTCTATCTTTTAATTTAAGCATGTGATAGGCACAATAGAAGCCGCAGAGTTTGGATTCAGTAGGTTGTTGGTGGCACTACAATAAATGTACAAAGAAAAATAGTGGTGATCGAGAAGAAATAAACTCAAGCTTTAGTACTAGCTTCCACAGGAAGGAAATTAGTGGTATGTACCTTAACATCTTTGACATGTTCCAAGGTGCTAAGGCACGACTTCTTTTTGTCGCAGTAACGTTCCCAACCCCTACAACGAAACATGCAACAATTGTTAGGGCACTATTAATTAATATACTCTACACAGTTTGTTGAGGAACGTCCGCAGGTTAAGAAAGAAATAACTTACTCATTAATGATTTGTTCGAAAGGATTAGTATCAGTCTTAACTATCTTCAATGAATCAAGATAGTAGACCTTCCGCTGCTTCGGAACGATCGCCACTGCAATCCAGTGGTTCGTACTGAGATAAGCGGTAAGGATGAATTTCTTTTTAGCATATTGTTTGAAGGCATTGCACATATAGGACACAAAGAAAGAAAGAGTGTCATCCGTGTTGTTCAACGTTGTCGAGCAAAGGCATTCAGCGCCCGTCTTCTCAACTTCCACAGCCATATTCCTATTAGTAAGAAAAAACAAAGTGTAAGGAGGCAAAATACAGGGTAAAGATGATGTGAGGCAAAAAGCACATTTCGATAGAGAATGATTAGTGAGAAGCAGATTAAATTTTTAAGCAACTTACAGGATGAAGCAACGGAGAAGTGTCAGATCCAAAGTATCCAAGTTGAAGAGATCGTACAAATCACTGAGTTGCACAGGTATCTGCTCGAGTCTATTTGACGATTCATCTCTCTTAGGCCATGCACTGGTCCCGGGCTGAAGTGCGACCATAATCGGAGAATCATCATTTGACTTACGACGTTGCATGTAGAATGTGTGGAGCTCTCTGGTACAAGGAGCAGCCTTTTTGAGATCATCATCACTGAGAAGGCTCTTTCCGAATTTGTAATTTGGGTTAACCATAGCCCAAGGATTCTTCTGGGTGTTTCTCTCAGATCACTTTGGGTTAGTCATAGACCAAGGATTCTTCTTGGTGTTTCTCTCATATCGCTTTCTAGTAGGCCTCTTAGAGGTTTTATTTACAGCAATTTTCTTTTCCTGCTACTTTGAGATGGTTGAAGAAGGTTTCTTAAGGGCTTGCTTGCCTACTGCGTAGGTGGTGTAGAGCTTTTATTTTGGCAAGTTTCTCTTCTTGCAGCTTTGAAATGGGTCAAGGATTCTCAAGGGATTTCTTGTCAGACGTGGTGTAGAGATTTTATTTTCGGCAAGTTTCTTTCCTTGCTGATTTGAAAGGGCTAAGGTTTCTCAAGGGCTTTCTTGCCTAGTGGTGTCTCACCAGAGCTATTAGAGGTATTGGGCCCGGATGTACCTCTGACTTTCTTGAAATGTCGTCACAGTTTATCGACACCAACACACATCACTCGTTGGAGGTGTCTCACCAAGAGCTATTACAGAGGTATTAGGCCCGGATGTACCTGCTTTGGCATGATTGTTTTGAGCACTTTTGTTTGGGGTGTAGGTTTTGTTGTTTCATGAGGAGGAGAAGGAGGAGGAGGAGGAGGTGGTGGTGGTGGTGGTGGTGGGGATGGAATATTTGGTGTCTCTTGCGGATGTGAGGATGCAAGTTTTTCTGCTTTTCGGGACTAGTAGTAGGTGGGGATGGAATATTTGGTGTATCTTGCGGATGTGGGGATGCAAGTTTTTTTTACGTGTTTCGGATGACGAGGAGGTGGGGATGCAAGTTTTTCGGGGACGAGGAGGAGGTCCGAATGGAACGTCTTGCGGATGTAGGGATTGAGGAGGAGGAGGAGGATGTGGGGAACCATGTGAGGAAGGAACCATGCCATACTCAGTGAACTACAAGGAATCATCATCGTAGCAGTGAAGCAGATTTACATGTTGGTGCTCCTTGATGTCTATCCGACACCTTCTCCACTATAACCTCTCATCCTTCGCCTTGTCCGAGTTTCATCACCTCGTCATTAGGAGGGTATTCCACCAGTTCATCCGCAAAGATATTATATACAGTGATCACTTCAACCACAACACAATCTTCATGAATCGTGTCGCTTGTAGCGTAGTCGCTCTGGATGAACAAGACCAATTGCAGCCTCACATTGAAGACCCTCCACGTGATCCATAGGCCACAGCAGTGTGGGTTCACCAACATGCCTATAAGGTCTTCGTGTGTACGATCGTCACAAGCACCTCCATCGCCAACTCTGCGGTGCCATCGATCAAACCTACATTATCTGCGGACGCACCTGCTCTTCAAGTGGCGGTGAAGGGCTTCTTGGCGATTGGACACCGGTGACAACACCACCTCTGCATATCTCGCATGTTCTCATTTGCATGTCAGCCACCAGTTCTTGCTTGATTTGTTCCTTTATCTTTTCCGTATCAACTGATGCGTCGGTCTTCGTCCTCTTCCTCTTCCTCAGTACATGGAAGCATCGAGGCCATGCATACTTCCAGCAGTAGCGGAGACACCACGCGACGCGACTGGTTGTTCGAGGCCCAAGCAATCGACTTAGCACATCATACTCCCTCGCTCGCCATTCCACGAAGATTTTGCACATGCAATCTTCTCCTTGATGTCTACAGCCAATTTTTCTACCTCTTTGTTGTTGAACACTATCACGGCAACACGGTCTTTAATCACTAGCTTACTCCTTGCTCAGCCAATTCTTGGAACGATCGTCAGGGTAGGCGTCATATGGGTTGGGGATACCAGCTGCAGCTAATTGTCTATCCTCTTCCTCCCATTGTTCTAGTTTCACAATATAACCAGCTGGACCCATGTCAGGCTCGCTTGTGTTCGACTTTGGAGTTCTTTGAACTTGACACTAGATGAGGCTTGCTCGGTTTCCTCCTCTGCTTCATGAACTCCTTCCACTGTTCCGGGACAATAAACGGGTGCCTTGTAAATGGCTCAAGTCCTTTTCTGATAAAATCTCGCCTAAGCTGAAATCGGAATTGTCTCCATGCCTTGGCTGCCATCTTCCAGAAAAACTTGAATGCCTGCGGTTTCGCGTCTTCTTGGAACTTCAAGTGTTTCTGCACATGCTTATCAAACAAGTCCCACTTTTCATCATTGCTTAGTTCTTTGAATTTTGGCAAGTGCAAAGGTATCTTTTGTCTAGCAACGAGCCCCGCAAGCACCCTGAACCTGCGCTTTTGAGTCAATGGCACTGGCATCCCCCCTGTGTCGACCTCAGTGACTAACATTGTGTCACTTGGCCACTTTGTGGATGTCCTTGGCGCTCTGCCATGGCGCTGAGCCCCACCCACCTGGTCTTGTTGTGCACTAGCGCATAACCCTCTTCTTCATCTTGTTGCCCAGGTCTATAGTCCTCGTCAGATTTATCCTGTGAATTAATAGTCAAGGGAATTACAGTAACTACTTTAGCCCACTATAATATCATTGGTTCTTGGTAAACCATTAACATAAATGCAAAATTCAAGAACAAAAATTAGTTCAGCAATGCGACCTTACCATTTTAAAGAGGAAGATGTAGGTGTCGATGAGGTACTTATTCAACTTGGAGAGAATGTGCACATGTACATAGGAACAAGAGCAAAACAAAATATAAGAGTCAATCTAAAGGGAAATGCTAAGTATGCATGCCATCAACAGCTAAGTATGTCCACATGTACATATACAAAGGAGCCACGGCATACCCGGCCTGCATTTCCCACAAGTACAAGTATATTTATACGCATTTATATAAAAAGAAAAGCATCATACACACATATGTTGTATACTTGATTATCTGAACGCATGTGTGTGCATACGCTTGGCCTAATTGCATAAACTCGAGCAAATATACCAAATTACGTTGTTAATTTTACAGTTATTACTGAATTGTTGTTAATTTTAAAATTATTACCGAGTTGGTAGAATGCATTTACCGAATTGTATAAGACATTTTTAGAGTGGCACACCATAAACTCAAATCCTAGATTCGCCACTGACCTTGTCACTGTCGGAGCGGAGGGATCTCTACTCCTCGCCGTTGCTGCTGCCACGTCCCCCAGTCCTCACGTCGACCTGTGGCTGGATCCCTCCTCCTCCTCCTAGTCGCCGCCGCGTCCGCCACCGGATCCCTCCTCTAGTCGCCGCCATCGCCGGGTCCCTCCTCCTCCGCATCTCGCCGCCGAGGTGTGGTGCACGCCGCGCCGAGTGTGGTGTGGCGCGCGCCTCAACGGCGGGGTGTGGCGCAAGGCCGCGCGTGGGGAGGTGAGGGGGTGAAGGCGAGGGGAGAAAGCGGCGGCGTGAGGGAGAGTGGGAGGAGAGCTGCGTGTGAGGCGTCCTTCCCTACTAACCTAGCGAGTAGTGGGCTTGTGTGGGCCTTAAAGCGAGTAATGTAGTCAAGTACTACTCGCTACTAGTATAGTATATCATAAACATGAGATAAAAAATCTAATTTTAAGAAATTTGGTTAAACAAGTGTGGTCATTGATATTTTATTCAATTACTAAATTACCAACTATGAATTTTTCAGATTTTTTACAAATTATAAGGTGCTGTTTATGGGCTCTGATATGACATGCATCACAAGTCCACATCACCAAAGCAAACAAGTGTGACTGTTGATATAGCATCACATGTTCACATATGACATGCATCACAAGTTCACATCACCAAGCAAACTAACTCATAACAAACATATTCACATCTGACATGCATCAGCAGGGCACATCACCAAAATAAGATAAGATCCTGGGTGCATCACCAAACTAGATTGTAGCTGCAAGGGAACTAGTTAGCTAGATGGCTTCTTTTCGCCGCCAAGTTCAGCTAGCCTTGTCTCTAGTTTTGCAACTCTTTCTGTCAGCTCAGCATTTGTCGACGGTGTATATGCGTATCAAACTTCAATTGGACTTGCAAGCGGACAAGTCCTCCGTCGTAGTCAAGGGACCCTTCTTCCCTTAAGTGTGAACCCAAGGTATCGAATCCGTGGAACAAATGCGTGATGCAAGAATCAATTTAATAAAGCCGAGAACACTTAGATCTTCAAAGGGGAATCTTATGCATCTAATCTAAGAACATCGAAAGAAACGAATCTAATCTATGAAAGCCGGAGGTAGCAAGAGGTAGAGAGGGATAGATAAACCAATCTAGAGAGATTGGATCAAGCTTTTGTTGTAGTTCCGAGCAAAGAAGAAGTAGCCAAGTTGAATCGCATAAAAAGCATCTTTAAATCACGGTTTCCCGTCCGACTCCAAAAACGCCCGCCTTTTGGAGCCACCGTTCTGTCACAACGCATCCCTATTCATGCGGGTTAGTCTAGGGCGAGTCCAATGGACAAGTTGAAATCTCCCGGAAGGTCAGGCATACACCTCTAGCCACCACGGCTACAAGAACACCCTCTATGATCTATCTCGAGAATAGATCTTAAGATACGAAAAGCCGATTGAAATCAAAATCGTAGGAGAAACACTCGATCGCTAGAAATCGGATTGCAACTTGATAATTCAACATTGTACATAATACATAAACAAGATCACCACCGGGATCCTACCTTGATCTTGCTTCTAGCTCCTGGAACTCCTACGTGGTCTTCCTTGCAAGGTTCCCACGCCAGCTAGGGAGATCCTAGACAACTAGCTCGACCCTCTCCTCTCCGGGATGGTGTCCCTCTCTTCTCTGCTCCTCGGTGGCGAATGACGAATGAGTTGATGCGTGGCTCTTGGCCTCGGGGCTATAAATAGTCCGAATGGCAGCTAGGTCAAAAGGGGGCACGACTAGGCCCTGAAATGGTGGCCGACCGGCTGGCCGCCGGCCAAGGCCCACTTCGCCCCAGTGGCCTCCTTCACGGTGATGCTTCCCAGCCTTCTAGAGTATTCTCCCTCGCATGTGGGCCCTTGACGTCAGTTTCTCCGCGGTTTAGATGAAGCTCCTTGTCCCGCAAGATTCAGCATTTTCAGTTCAGGTCCTCGGAGTTTTCCGTCTTCACGGGTTGGTCCATGGACTTCTTGGAGTCATGTTCACTTCATTGCTTGACTTGTACCGAGCTTCGAGGTCTTGTCATGAGGTTCTTGATGAACTTTACCCGGAAGTCTTGCTTTCAACGCTAAATTCCTACATAAACACTAAACTCCAAAACCGACATGCACAAACGAACTTGTTATACCAAGGGGGTTAGTACCAATGGATAAGATATAAAATTCATGCCAACATCGAAGGTAAACTTATATGGGTTGTTGACGGAAATTCACCGTCAACATCTCCCCCATGCTTAAACCTTGCTCGTCCTCGAGTAAGTCTTCGATGGATATCAACATTGCCCTTCAATGCTTAAACCCTGCACTTGATCATACACGAGAAAACATAATGCTCTCAAAAGTTTAGTTCGTTAAGGTTCCATAATGTACTAGCCTTCATCCCTACGGAGGGTAGATATTAATTAAGCTCTTCCCACAAGTATTAACATGCTCCCAAAATTCAAATGGATCTCAGAAATTTTGAAATAAAGAACGAGATGAAAAAGAGCTAAACCAAGTTCAAAAATTTAAACCACCTTGCATCTTGCTCATGAACTTCTCATCTCATCTTGTCTCTCAAGCCTATTTCTTCTACTCCTTTCCCTCTCAAAACATATATGTAGGTGGTAGGCTTTATGTGGAGCTCTTTGGGAAAGTTTAGTCCTACCAAGATATTATAAATGAGGTGTTGTCAAAACAAGACAAGCTTCTCATGGTCTTACCGAGACTCGTCAAAAAGGTCATTAGAAAATAATGTTATATCAAGGAGAGGGAGAGAAAAATACACACACTTTGAGATGGGTGGACATGTGCAAATGGCAAAGAGTGATCCCGAGGCACAAAGGAAGTCCTCGTTATCGGATTGCACATGGTTGGAAAGATGAGTTTGGATCTTTTAAATCTTGAAACCTTGAAACTTCTAATGCACTTTAGAGGACCGGGGAGTTCACTTTATATTATTTTTATATCATACATACTCATATTTTTTTCTTTCTTTATACTCACTTTTTTTTTCTTTTTTTCTTTCTCTCTCTTTTTTTTATTTGCTCCCCTTAAACTCTAAAATTGCATTGTACCTACCTCCTCCCCCATGCTTAGACGTTTGCTCGTCCTCGGGCAAAGAGGTGATAGAGAAAATGGTAGGTACTAGAAATATTTTTCCTTTGGAGAGATACTTGAAATCTTCAATCTTGGCACCATCTTGCGATCTTCCTTAAATTGATGATCCATACTCAATGATAGGTTGTGGTCAAGGAGGTAAACACAAAAGATGATATTTTTGGTTTAAGGGTGGATATCCGGCGATGTTTGTGAAATCTCCGATGTGGGGATACACAATGCACGGATAGAAAGGCTAGCATTAAGATAGATACGCAAAAACGGAATGACCAGCTTCTTAGTCTCGGGCCAGAGAAATCAAGGCCTGAAATAACTCACCCAAAATAAACCTTGTATATTAAGTTTTTGCACTCAAATGTTTATATGGCTCTGGATAGGTAGAGCAACATGCAAGTGGCATTTATGACAAGGTTAGCATTACTTTTAAGAATAAAAATAAATCATCTTTAATCCATCTAAAACTTGAGAGCACATAAAACACTATGGGTCTTTATTTTTATCATAACCTCCGCTAAAGATTAAGCTAGCATTTAGATAATTTCAGATTTGTATTTTAAGAGAGCATTAGCTTAATCATGCATAAAACAAGTACAAAGATAAACAAAGCGGCAACTATCATCATATATCATCATGGCACAAACTCTGTATCTTTGCCAAAGGTAAAAACATGGTGGTGATTTTATTCATGATGGAAATAAACACTAACACACATGCTGAAAATTAAATAAAAACTGAAAACACTATGCATACATAGGCGTATACAAGCTGAAAATTAAAGGAGAGGGAAAAGGAAAGATTAAACTAAAAATCCTCCTCTCTCTAATCTTTCACCGGCGGTTGATATTGATAATCTTGATTGTTGTACCCTTGCTCATAATAGGATTGCACCGCTCCTCCTATGAATTCTCCCGGCGGTGCTAAGTGAAGGCGTCCAAGCTCATAAGCGATGTTTGCATTTCCTTCACCCATTTGTGTTGCATTGGTTTGGATGGCTGCGATGTTTTGCATGTTTCTCGCAGCGTATCCTCCAATGATGGCCACACTTTGTTGTGGTTGAGGAAGATGTGCATAAGGCTCCGCAAAGGCTATGTTGGGTACCGCAAAGTTTGGTGGGGGCATGGCTGCACTACTCACCCATGCTTGCATTGGTACACCACCATAGTAACTCTTGCTGAATTCCTCCAAATGGTGGCACATAATTTTGTTGCGCACCTCCTTCTTGGGCCGTGGAAGAACCTTCTTCTATAATCCTTCCTCTTTTATTTTTCTTCGCCAGCACAAGAAGTCCTTCCTCTAACCAATCTTCTTTCCCCTGAAGAAAAAGACTTAATCTTGCATCCGGTAGGGGCAAATTCACTTTGGCCACTTTGAAGCCTCCTCTCTCATCTCCACTTATGTATTTGCCTTGCTTCATATACTCAAATCCAAGGGAAGTCCCGGCTAGGAGATGCTCCGGGTTTCTTGGAATTCCCGGTCTCAAAGAGATAGCCAACATGGAGAGATAACACCCCGACCCAATGTCTCCCGAACCCGATGTTGCTTCACAACACCACCGGTTGATCATAAGGTGAGTGGGGTCGATTGGCTGCCTGGCAATCAAAGCCGAATAAAGCCAATTCACTTCTGTGTTGGTTACCTTAGTCTCTTTCATTCTCCCCAAAATCCTCTTACACATCCATTAGTGAAATACTTGGATAATGGGGTTTCGGATATTATTTCTTTGTTGGTGGGCTCCTCCCGCGATCATATTCCAAAAACCATCCAATATGCCTTCTTGCACATCCACTTGTTCCGGAGCTCCTTTTTGAAAACCAAGCACTCCCTAATATATTCATAGGGAACCACTTGTTGAACTCCCTCCAAACGGAACGAGAGACTCGGCACTCCCTCATCAAGGATAGGCGCCGTGGTCATAAGAATTTCCAAGGCGAATTCCTTGTGGATGTTTGCCGACACTCCATTGGAGAATTGCACCCAACCTAGGTGTCCCAACATGTAGTAAATATCCGTATGAAAACCCAACATGTGGAGAGCTTGGTCGTCGAAGTCGACGTTTGCCACAAGCCTCTTCTCAAGGCGAGCGAGCTTCTTCGCCTCCTCCTCCGTCATGATGATAAACCCATACTCAGAGTAACGCGGAGCGTATGGAGGTGGAGCGGATGATCATGTCGAGTGACGAGGTGGGACGGGCGGCTCCTCCGTACGTCTTTGAGGTTCGGTGAACCTCATAGACGAGCTTCGTGTTGCCCTCATGCCACCGAGGAGAACAAAGGTTCTCCTCGGCGGTGTCGTGTCCTCCTCCATACTCCGAGGAGACTCGGAAACCGAGTGCCTCCTCGAAGAGGTTGTCGATGATGGCTTGGACGACGATGATCCCTTCTTCTTGGTGAAAAGTCTTGTAGTTTTCTTCCACATGGTTGCTGCACTCTCCTCACAAATATAATTCCAGGGTTTTCAACCGGTAACACGGCACACAAATATTATTTGGAGTATGGACTTTGAGTGGAATTAGGATGGATTTTGTTGGATGAAACAAACTCGGAGTGGAAAGCTAAGTCTAAGGTGGTACTGGACTTCAAGCTCAAGCACATGAACAAGGAACTAGATGGGAGACTTACCTGCCGAAGGGGAGCACCGGGCTTCAAATAGGGAGGGCCGGCCTGGGCCGACCGGCCTGGGGGCCTCCTGGCTCCTCCTGGCTCGATTCTTCTCCAGTGCACTCATGCTTGCTTTGTTGCTTTGTGACCGCGTGCTCCACGGGGTTGCACGCCCAAATGCTCTCGCCCACCTTGCTTGCTTGCATTATTGCTCCTTCCACTTGATTGATTTGCTTTGAGTCACTTCCATGCTCCCTTGCCTCACATGCCTCCATGATATTCCTGCAAAACAAAGCTTGGCTGCCCCCCATGCTTGTCGTTTGCATGTGGTTTTGATGAAAGATGTTGGTAGGGCATCCCGTGATTCATCATGGTGCATGCATGGTTAGGTTAATCAAATTGCCTCCCTCTAAGCATGTTTTAATGCTAAGCACTCCTCTAATTTCGAAAATAAGAATAAACTCAGAGCTTGCAATGAGTTCAAATATAAATTTAGAGGAGTTTTTAAAGCATTAAAAACAAATGTAAGTCGAAAATGTTTTCCGACTACTTTTATTTTGGTCTTACCGGTATTGTTTGCTTCCATTAGTTGAGAGCAAGCTTTTCCCGGTTTGATCATGGGGGCATAGGTTTAGGTTCTAATTTTGGTTAAATAAGAGAGATTTTGAATGAAATAAAATGAAATGAGGCTTAGAAAAATTCTAACTCTAGAGAAACCAAGGATATGGATTTTTAAACCAACCAAAAGTCAAGTTTCTAGGTTCACGTGAGTCCTACCATGCGCTGAAATTTAAATAACATCTAGGTACATAGCATGGCTCTACTCGTGTGTTTTTAGCATGTAAAATAAGTCAACTATAACACCATGAAGAGGATGAAAGGTTGAGATAGGTTCTGAATTTTTTTGGTTTTGGTTTCTCGAAAAGAAGCAAATAACTCATAGGATGGCTCATATAAAGGGTTTATGATCAAATAAAATATCCAACCAAGAATTATGTCTCTAACATTGTTCAACCACTTTAAGTCTAATGTCTTGCGTAGCAAATTTTCAAAACTAACTTACTTGAAAAGACTCGAAAAATCTTGAATCGGGTTGTCCTCCCGGTAGCTTATTCTTGACTCGACGAAACGGGTTGCCTCCCGCCTAGCGCTTCGTTTATAGTCCATGGCTAGACTTCTTCACTTGATTACTTCGGATCAACGCTCTTTGCGGGCGTTGCAATCTTGGGTACCCACTTCCGCACCATCTTGGGCACGGGCTTATTCTCCGGCTTAGTCATCTTTTTGGTCTTCACAGGTGGCTTTTGTTCCTTTATCTTGACGGATGCAACAACCTTTTTGACTTCCTTCGCTTCCTTCTTCTCCGACTCTTCCTTCTTCCTTGGCTCTTCCTTACTAATGCGACGATGAGGCGGAATATATTTAACTTTGATCATATTGCATACCTCGAAGCGTGGTCGAAACTTGAAAGAACTTCTCTCGCCGTTGATGTCGAACTTGATCTCCCCCTTGCCGACGTCGATGGTAGCTCCCACGGTTTTGAGGAAAGGCCTCCCAAGGATGAGCGGTGGCTTCTCCCTCTCTCCCATCTTGAGTACCACAAAGTCAACGGGGATGAAGTGGTGTCCGACCTTCACGGGCACATCCACGGCGATGCCCAAAGGGTAGCGAATGGAGTTGTCACCCAACTCCAAGCACATGGCCGTAGGCTCTAGCTCCGGTAGGCATAGTTTCTCGTACACATCTCTTGGCATGACCATCACACTTGATCCAAGGTCGCATAATGCCTTCTCAAACTTGAACGAACCAACGGAACATGGAATCGTCGGGCATCCGGGGTCTCCTTGCTTCTCTAGTCCGTTTGCAATAGCAGCGCTACATTGCTCGGACATCTTGACATGATCTACCCCGAGTGTTGCTATCTCATACTTGTTTGCAAGAATATCTTTAAAGTAGCGAGAATATGTAGGAACTTGAAGGGCATCCAATAGCGGCATGTTGATGCTTAACCTACGCACAACCTCCACAAACTTCTCAAAATGATTATCAAGTTTACCTCGGAAGTAGCGTGGCTTAAGTTGCGGTATCTTCGTGTCTTCTCCCGGCATCTCAAACTCGGGCTCTTCGGTGATGGTAACTTCCTCCTTAGCGAATTCTTCTGCCTCGATGGATGGTTTAGGCTTTCTTGCTCCCACGGAACGCTCCGGATCTTCGGTCTCCTTCCCCGAACGAGTTTGAATGGCCTTCGCCGTCTCGGGACCTTGAGGTTGTCCCGGAAGCTTCCCTTCATTAGCGGATAGGCGCCCGGCAAGTTGTCCCACTTGCGTCTCGAGCATCTTCATCATGTTGAGCACTTGATGGTTGGAGCTTCCGACCTCCGTTACCTTGCTATCAATGTTCTCCAACACCTTGTCTATGGCCTTGAACTTGGTGACGGTGTCCTTGTTGATCTTAGCTTGGTCGTCCATGAAGTCCTTCAATTGTATACGGGAATTCGTAATGTTTGAGCTTGCATTAAATTGAGGTCTACCTTGCCCATAGCGGAAGTTCGGCAAATCTCCCTTCCTCATGTAATCGAGCATCTTGGCTTCCTCCGGGTAATCCTTTTGGACATGGCCATATTCTCCGCACTCTTCACATGTGGATCTTGCTTCGGCGGCCTTTACATCTTGAGCTTCTTTCTTCTCTATCTCCATCTTCTCCAACCTCCGCATAGATAAGCGAATCGATCTTGCCTTGAGTAGATCTTCTTTCTCCACTTGCAAGACTCCCTTGACGCGTTCCGTGGGTTGAACCGATAAGCATCCTGGATGACGCCCATGTGTCATTGTCCGCGACCTTCTTGAATAGAGTGAATGCTTGGGTCGGTGTAAGCTCGATGATGGATCCTCCAGCCGATGCATCGATGATCGTCCTTGACGTCATGGTAAGTCCTTGATAGAACTTTTGAACGAGATCCTCCTTCGGGAACTTGTGATGTGGAACCGCCCGAGTGTACTCATTGAAGCGCTCGAATGCCTCTGATATAGTCTCCGTAGGATATTGAGCAAAAGTAGCAATCTTATTGCGCAAGCTTTGAGTCTTACCCGGTGAGTAGTATTCCTTCATGAAGGCTCTCATCAAGGTGTCCAAATTTTGCACCGTCTCCGCTAGTTGAGAGTAGAACCATTGCAAAGCCTTCCCGAGTAGTGAGAACGGAAAGAGACTTGCCCTCATTTGATCTTGAGTCACCCCGTCCATGTTGAAAGTTTGACAAAGTTGAACGAATGCTTGGAGGTGAAGGTTCGGATCCTCTTTACCGGTGAAGGGTGAATGTTGCACCATGCGAATCGTTGAGGTCTTTATCTTGAACGGGCTTCCGATCTCTGCGAGGTTCAAGATTGGTAGGTCGATGATGTCCAGGGTGCATAGCTCCCCGATCTTGCGCTCCGGCTGCGGTTGTTATCCCATCGGTGGTAGTCGATTCTCCCTAGGGCTTTGAGGTGGTGATTCCTTCGGAGACTCCGACGATCTCTCGGCCTCTACTTTTGGATCTGCAAATTCCAGCTTATTAGCTTGTGCTTCACGTCTCCTTAGCCTGTAAAGTTTTTCTGGATCATCCACAAAATTTTCGGGTTTGTTGGAGAGGTAGCCGTCCATCTCCTGTTAGGGTTAGCAATAAACAAAATATATACAAAACAAAAAAATAAAAACAAATATAAGAAAACTAGGGTTAGTCAAACTAGATTAGATTGATTTTGAGGATGATCAAAAGTTAGTAGATGCAAAAAGAAAAACCAAAAGAAAACTGAAAATATTCACAAAAAGCAATAAAAGATCCAATCTGGATCACTTGTTCCCCGGCAACGGCGCCAGAAAAAGGGGCTTGTTGACGGTGTACATGCGTATCAAACTTCGATTGGACTTGCAAGCGGACAAGTCCTCCGTCATAGTCAAGGGGCCCTTCTTCCCTTAAGTGTGAACCCAAGGTATCGAATCCGTGGAACAAATGCGTGATGCAAGAATCAATTTAATAAATCCAAGAACACTTAGATCTTCAAAGGGGAATCTTATGCATCTAATCTAAGAACATCAAAAGAAACAAATCTAATCTATGAAAGCCGGAGGTAGCAAGAGGTAGAGAGGGATAGATAAACCAATCTAAAGAGATTGGATCAAGCTTTTGTTGTAGTTCCGAGCAAAGAAGAAGTAGGCAAGTTGAATCTCATAAAAAGCATCTTTAAATCACGGTTTCCCGTCCGACTTCGAAAACGCCCGCCTTTTGGAGCCACCGTTCTGTCACAACGCACCCCTATTCGTGCGGGTTAGTCTAGGGCGAGTCCAATGGACAAGTTGAAATCTCCCGGAAGGTCAGGCATGCACCTCTAGCCACCACGGCTACAAGAACACCCTCTATGATCTATCTCGAGAATAGATCTTAAGATACGAAAAGCCGATTGAAATCAAAATCGTAGGAGAAACACTCGATCGCTAGAAATCGGATTGCAACTTGATAATTCAACATTGTACATGATACATAAACAAGATCACCACCAGGATCCTACCTTTATCTTGCTTCTAGCTCCTGGAACTCCGACGTGGCTTCCTTGCAAGGTTTCCACGCCGGCTAGGGAGATCCTAGACAACTAGCTCGACCTCTCCTCTCCGGATGGTGTCCTCTCTTATCCGCCTCCTCGGCGGCGAATGACGAATGAGTTGATGCATGGCTCTCGGCCTCGGGGCTATAAATAGTCCGAATGGCGGCTAGGTCAAAGGGGGGCACGACTGGGTCCCGAAATGGGATGGGCCGACCGGCCTGGGCTGGCCGTCCTGGGCCCACTTCGGCCCGCCAGGCCTCCTTCACGGGTGATGCTTCCCAGCCTTCTAGAGTATTCTCCCTTCGCATGTGGGCCCTTGACGCCGGCTCATGCGGTTTAGATGAAGCTCCTTGTCCCGCAAGATTCAGCATTTTCTGTTCCGGTCCTCGGAGTTTTCCGTCTTCACGGGTTGGTCCTTGGGCTTCTTGGAGTCATGTTCACTTCATTGCTTGACTTGTACCGAGCTTCGAGGTCTTGTCACGAGGTGCTTGATGAACTTTACCCGGAAGTCTTGCTTTCAACGCTAAATTCCTGCATAAACACTAAACTCCAAAACCGACATGCACAAACGAACTTGTTAGACCAAGGGGGTTAGTACCAATGGATAAGATATAAAATTCATACCAACATCGAAGGTAAACTTATGGCTAGGTTGACGGAAATTCACCGTCAGCAGCATTCTTCTTTAGAAGTTCAATCTCCTGCCTCTTTTGTGCGGCTTTAAGCTGCTCATCCTGCTTGTCGATTCCTTTCCAGATGTAGTCAATATCATCCCGAGTAACAGCACGTTCCTAAAACAAAGGAAAAAATTATATTGTTGCAAGCTTCATAACAGTTGTAATTTACAAGAAAATGTTTAGCTCTAATCGGTTTCAAAAGCGGCACCTTCTCTTGACCGATTCCTTGAGCTTGTTGATTTCAGTCCAAATCCTGTCAATGTCATGTGCAGCAACTTCCTACAACAAATAGAAATTGATGCATTAGAACAATTGATCAGTGAAGATGTGAAGGTACAAGGACAAATCGTGCGTGATGGTTTCAGAACTTGCCTCATGGTCTTGAGAATCGTCATGGGAGTTGTTGCGAGTCACCGGAGTTGTTCGGAGTCGTCCTTTGGAGTTGTTGTGTCGAGTCGCCGCCAGAGGAGATGAGGTCTACCACCACTCTTCTGCCTAGGTTGTCACCGGAGGAGTCCGCGCTCACCTCAATGCACATGGACTGCTTCTTCCTTCGCGTTGACGAAAAAAACCCTGCCTCTCCATGGTGGGTGTTGCTGGAGTTCGCCAACTTGGCCCTTGCGCGCGTGTACGGCTTCCTCCCGGCCGACGAAGAACCAACCTCTTCCATAGAGCGCCGAGGAAGACGCACAGGGGCAGCGCGCTGGGACGGCTCCTCTTCGTCGCCGCGAACCTCACTCTCTTGGCGGGGGCGGCGGGAGGAAGAGGCAGACGGGGCGTGGCGGGGCCTCCTCCTGCAGAACCTCCCCTAGAGTCACGGGCCATCCCTACGAAGGAGCAGGCTGCAGCGGAGCGAGGAAGGCGGAAGCCGGAGAGGATAGAAGGCGTAAGGTGGGAGCGTTTATTAAAAGGTTCGGATGCGCAAATGATACGATGATTAACAACCACCGTCGCCAATGAAGGGCGGGGCCAGTCTATTTGAATGAAGAACAGTTTGTTTTTCCCCTTTTAATCTGTAATCAAATTTTGTATCACGTATTTCTCACAACCGTAATCCAAATTTGATGATATTTGTTTCTGAATTTTTCTAAAATCAACATCTATTCATTTATGACATTTTTTGGTATGTAATTCCATTTCTTGGATGTTGTTTATCATATATTGTTCCTTATAAGTACAAGATAGAAATAATATTTGTTTTACACAACCATTACTAATGAAACTTTGCATTCCGTAATCTTATGGTGAACATAAGGTTATGTTAAAATTTCAAATGCATATGAGTTCGAACATGTCTTAAAGTGTGGAAAACTTCAATGTTGAAGTAACATTCTAAGAAACTATGTGAGAGATGTAGACATTTGTACACAAGTATAATCTTCCATTTCGAAACCATTTGAATTTTTTAGACAAGCTTAGGGACTTAAATTATGTTGCCAAGTCAATTTGTAGAATTTTTAGAACACACTGAAACGTTATTATAATTATTATATCATAAACAAGAGATAAAAAATCTAATTTTAAGAAATTTGGTTAAACAAGTGTGGCTGTTGATATTTTATTCAAATACTAAATTACCAACTATGAATTGTTCGTATTTTTTACAATTTTTGGTGCCCGACCGACAAAGGCGAGCGTGCGGTAGACTAACCTCGCCGCCAACAAGTGCTCCATTGTCTCAAATGCCCCCGAATGAATATGCATCCGCCCTGACGCTGGTAGACTAACCCTCATCGCCAACAAGTGCTCCATTGTCCGAAATGCCTCGGCCGAATGAATATGCATCCGCCCGCAACGCCGGGTACACTAACCCTCATCGCCAACAAGTGCTCTATTGTCCGAAATGCCCCTGGCGAAATGAATATGCATCCGCCGGCCCCTTCTTCTTCCCCGATCCAGCTCCAGCCGCCGCCCGCCCGTCCTTCCTCGCCGTCACGCACATGTCGCACTACCGATCTGCGGAGGTGCACGCGCGAGGAGCGGGTTCAAGGTTCTTTGGAGTAGCCGCAATCACTCCATCGGCTTGGATCCGGTCGTGAGCTAAGCGGCTTTCCACTGGTCCCTTGCCCGGATTGTGGTATGGCTCGGGTGGTGGAGGGACGGACGCGGAAGGCAGGTGAAAACCATAGTCGTCTTTATTTCAAGTGTGCAAGGAACTCGGTGAGTAGTCTGCTGTGTCTCACAAATCTGAGTTAGGGTTCTTATGTGCTTTTGATTCTGCAGACACTAAGAATTGTGGATTTTATCGTTTCCACGAGTATCTCCGAATCTTTGAAGGATGTTGGCGTCATTGTTTTTCGACTGTCGAACTGGGCAGACGCGGTCGATGAAGTAGTTGATTCAGTGGAATTTCAAATTGGGAGCGGTGAGCAGAGGCAAGCACTGGAGGACAAGAAGAGGAAGAAAGCACTGGAGGAGAAGATGGACAATGTGATCTGGAAGATGAACTTGATTATTGTGGCTGCTGTTTGTGTAGTATTTGGTTATTTCTTTGAGGATGTATGCTGCAAAGAAGTAATTCTGATGTTAAAAGTGGTGCTTTTGCTTCATCTGTGTGGATGAAGAATGAAAATTTGTCACATATGACAAACTTAAATGTATGAATGAAGAATGGATGGAATGACAATTGGGTCACAAATCTTAATGTGTCACACATCACAAAATTCATCAATTCATCCGTGGCTCATTGCAAACGAGGCAAAGGAAACGCGGATTAACACAAACAGAGTAACAAACTTCTGACATAACACTGGCATACACATTGCAATTCATTGTGAACTGCTGCCATATAATGACACAAACAGAGTAACAAACTTCTGGCATACACATTGCAATTCATTGTAAGCTGCTGCCATAGACATTGCAATGCGTTATAGGAGACATGGATTGATCTACCCGCGTCTCTTAGATCTACTAGTTCATCACAAGTTCAACATACACACAGGAGGAACACATTAACAGAGGAACAAATTAATTAGGAGGTAGTCGCCGCCGGAGGAGCCCCACTGTCGGAGTCGGAGCCGGAGCCGGAGCCGTCGAGGCTTCCATCGTCGCCGCCGTCGTCATTGACGGGGGCGACCACTCCTCTCTCCAGGTCCCCAGCCAAGATATTGATCTTGAAGGCGTAATCCTTCACGGTCCTCTGCGGATCATTGGGTACCGACCCCGAGATGAACGGCCACCTTTCGAAGCTTCACGAAAGCATTGCGGAACAAGTTCACTGACCAAGTGGCTTCGTCAGCATTTAGTGGAGGAGCACGCACGACCGCCACGGGCTGCAGCGCCAACGCCTCCTCGGGCTCATCGGGCGGGGGCGGCGGCACCTCCTCGGGCTCGTCGGGCGGGGGCGGCGGCACCTCCTCGGGCTCGTTGGGCGGGGGGGCGGCACCTCCTCGGGCTCCTCAGGCGCCAGCGCCGTCCCCTCCTTGACGAGCCGACGGCGGCGGCTTTCGTCGTCATCCTCCTCCTCCCTCCCTCCCCCGCTTCCTGGATGGCTCGCTTGACGATGCCATGTGCGCACTTGAGGAAGAAAGAAGCTCTTGGATTCACTTCTTGGTGACCGGAGACGGTGGTGCTGGGGTTTTCTTGGTGTCGGTGTTAGGATCAGTCCCGACACTAACTAGTAAGTTACGCTGTGATCAGCTTCTCGATGGTCGGTGCAAATGACAACAGTGGACGCGGGTTTATCCCTGGTTCACCGTGGGGAGTCGTCCAGCAGATTGGCGTGTCTTGCTGTATTGATTCGCACGATGGTGCTGTAGAGGGGGCTACAAGCAAGGCGGGAGAGGAGGAGAGGCCTCCAAGTCCCTGCTAAGTGATTGAGGCAAAGTGCCAATATCAAAGGGAACGAGTATGCGAGTGAGTGTGGGTATGAAGCGATGATCCATCCCCCTACGGCCAGGGGACCGCCTCCTCCTTTATAGACCAAGGGAGGCGGTTTCTGATCACCGCCTGACTTTAGGTATGGTGTGGCGGCATGGCGCCACGATGTCGTGATTCGATGGCGTCATGGCGAATCTTGCTCTGGCGGTGTCGTGGTGACTCGTGTCCGTCGAGGCGACTTGATAGTAGCTGAGCTCTTTGCTTGATCGCCGTGCGTGCGCTCGAGGGCTGGGCGGCCGGAAGACCAAAGCTGCATAGCGGCGGGTGTGGCGATGTCCTGTCAACCTGGATCCCTATAGTGCGGGAGATGGCCCAGCAGTGCCCGGGATGGCGGCACGATGGCGGGATGGCCGCTCGGGGCGGAGGTGATGGAGGTGGCGCGCCCGCCCGGCCCTTGCGTCACGCAGCGTCGTACCGGTGGCGGGGGTGGTGGCCGTACCCTTTTCTAGGGCGCCGCGTCCTCTTTCGAGGCGGCGTGGAGGAGGACGGGAGTAAGCGGCACTGGCGTTGCGGAATGACACCGGCCATGCCGCACCATGGCCGGGGATGGCTGCACATGCGGGTTGGTCGAGTCAGCCGGATCGATTCCCGAGGCGGTGTCGGGCCGGCGTGGCGTGGAATCGCTTTGACCCGAGCGCTCGTGGCGGCGAGCATTTAATGCTCGTCGTGGGAGCAGGTATGGTGTCGCGGCTCGAGGAGGCCTCGGCGGCGGCTTCGCTCGAGGCGTCAAGCCCTCAAGCGAGGCAAAAACTCACCCGAGGGGCGTCAAGCCCTCGGCGAGGCGAAGGGTTTCGTGACACGGCGCCCGCCTCGGCGAGTCGGAGGTTTGCTCGAGGCCGGTCGGCTATTCGTTGGGCGGTGAGGCTTTTGGGCCGTGGGCCCCCGTGCGTGGTGTGACTTGCGGTTCGTGAGTTTGCTTGTTTGCTTCGTTATTTTCGAAAAAGGGTGATTTCCTCCGTTATTAGGGGACCCTGTGGCTGTCCCCGGCAGTGGCCGAGCCTTTGCAGGTATCCGTAGGAACACGCAAAGGCTGGTGCTCGATGGGACTTTCTTCACTTTGGGCGTTGTGGCGTTCGTGGGGCGCACTAGCGCGCAGTGTAACCCGAAGCCTTGGAGGAGTGGGTGCATTCACGCAAGGTTTTTGCGTCTGGCGGTCGCGAAGTGTTTGTTTCAGCCGGCATCGGCGTTATTTCAGCTGGCCTCGGCGGTGCCATGCGCGCGTTCCAGTATTTGCTTGCGGTCGGGCACGTCCGGGAGGTGTAGGCTGCGTGGAGCCCCGAGCACTGGGCCGCTCAAAGGCGATCGGGCGAGCTCTCCGACTTTGCGGCCGCCGCGCCCCTTAGCGGGCGGAGGGTGAGTGCTCATGACTCCCTTCGAATGGGTCGCGAATCATGGGTCCCTTGTCGAGCTGTTAGCAGGAGGTTCAAGTGGACGTTCGTGCCCCGTTCGATAAGGGTTGGCTCGTGGTCCGAAGACACGTCCATAAGATCGCTTACGCGGGTGTGCTAGGCAGGGCTCGGTCCGTTCGATTGGGGCGAGGGCGCAAGCTCTCCTCGGTGGGATCCCTCGACTAGCTGCCTCGTTGTCCTTGAACACGAACTATGGGGCGCCCCCGAGCTTGTGAGCTCGGGGTCAGGCTCGATCGTGCGCCACAGTGAGTCACGACTGTCAATCAGGCGCTGTTCGAGACCTGCGGTCGGGGCTTGAACCTCGATTAGTAAGGCCTTTGCGGGGTGGCACTAAAGTGCCCCCATCTTGGCTTGATCTGTGGAGCCCGCTGGGCTGTGGTCGAGCCGACCCTTGAGCCACTGATCAGTAATTCCTCAGATCTAGGGCATCTGCGCGCCCCACCCTCGGCAGCGGGTCTTGAAACCCGATCAAGAATCGCTCGAGGTGCATCTGCGGCGCCCACCCTCGACGGGCAGGTCTTGGAACCGTGATCGAAACCACGGCGCTCGAGGGCCCGGCCCTAGAGTTCGTTCGGTGAGCCACGGCTCCGCCCGTTTTAGATCGATCACACCCGCGAGGGGTCGGTCCTTGAGCTCTTGGCTCTAGTTTCGTGAGGGGGTTATCCATACTCAGGAAGGAACCCAGCCATTTAATGGGCGCGGATCGTGGGCGCATTGTGCGGCGGCGTGCCTTTTCGGGCGCGCACGCGCGGCATCGTGGGCGACGTGGGGGCGGACGGGACGGGGCGCCGCGCCCCTTCGGGTTTCGCGTCTTCATGATAGCGCGCGCGCGTGCGCACGACCGTTTCGGCGCGGCCGGGCCCATCCGCCCGGCCGATGCGCGTGGCGCGCATTGATTGGCGTGTTTCGTGTTGCTCCCTAGATCTTATAAATCACGGGTGGGGGGCAGAGACGAGGCCCCTTACCTTGCCATTCGCATCCATCCCCGCACGCAGCTCGTCTTCCTTCCGGTCGTGCGCTCCGCCGCTTCGTTCTCGCTTTCTTCCTTGCGCCCGCCCCTCGCTTCTCCCCTTGTCTTCCATGGTGCCTCCGACCGGTCGGAGCCCTTCCCATGGCCCCGTCGGCCGATTTGACACTGCTGGCGCTGAGCAAGCGGTGAGCGGCGGGCGATTGGCGCCCGGAGCGTGGATGGTCCGCGGCGATGGACAAGAGCTAACCCCCGCAGCCTCGTCGTCGACCGCGCGTCTCCACGGCCGCGCCCGCCCCGCCGAGCAGTTTATCACGAGAGCTGTGCCACCACTACGA